>VDFB02137168.1:0-61721 GCA_007258455.2 Sequoia sempervirens | reverse complement strand
TTTCTTTTGCAATTTGGCACCAAAATTGTGTCACAAATCCATGCACTTACCCATAAAATTAATTTGAAATCACTGACGAATGGATTCTATTTAGTGGAATGCCCAAAAGGAAGGGTTAGAAGGAAAATTCTAAATCAAGGGCCTTTCATCATGGATGGCATTGGTTTGTACATCAAGGATTGGGAATTGAATTTTGATCCCAAGAAGCAAACAATAGATTATGTCACAACATGGATAAGACTTTATAATAGATACCATATGAATATTGGGGGGTTGATACACTGAAATAAATAAATAAAAGAGGGAAAATTCATAGAAGAAGACACAAACATTGAGGATCGTGACTATGGGATGTATGCACACACTTGCGTGAACATAAAACATGTTCCTGCTTTTCCAGAGGCTCTAGAAATCTCAAAAAATTGGGCATGTGGAGACAGAAAGTGGAGAGGGAAGATCAACTTAAAATCTACCTAGAGTGCAAATAAAGAGGTCACCAAAAAGGAAAATGCCTAAAGGAAAAGAAGAAAGGAGAACATATAGGAAACCTTGGAGATAAAGCTAACACCTCCAAGGATGGAACAAAAGGTAGAAGTAATTAGCATGAGGGAAGCTTTGCAAAGGAGAGAAAAGATGAATTAGAAGGGAAAGTGGTGGGAGACCCTCCAAAAAATGAGGCTTATGGAAATAGGAAAGATTACTCAAAATCCCCCAATTCTTGCACTCATCCTTCACAAATAGAGATAGATGAAAGGGAAATTTGGGGAAAAGAGCTAGAAGAACTAATTGGAAATGGTTTCAGCCTAGTAGAGGCACTAGAAATAGAAGGAAATAACAAAAAGGAAAGCGAGGAGGATAAAGAAGATGGGGAAATATCAAAATTAGAATCTGATTTAGGGAGTGAACTTGATGAAGATGAGGAAGAAATAACAAAGGAAAGAATGATTGATCAGTCACAATCAAAACTGAAGAAACCTAGATTAGGAGAGAAAAGGAAAAGGGGAAAGAAATCAAGGAAAGTTATGCTAGAAATAGTAGGCAGTGCCAAGGGGCAAATGAAACTTAGATCAAGAAAGGGAGTTCTCCTTCCTAGATCACCATGAGGCTTTTAATGTGGAATTTTACGGGCATTAATGCCCCTAACAAAAGGTGTATGGTCAAGCACCAAATTGACCAAGCAAATATAGACATTACAATCTTACAAGAAACCAAGCTAAAACGGAGGAGGTGGAAAAGTTGATGGAGAAGTGGAGACAATGGAGAGGATTCTTTATGGAAGTAAGGGGAGCCTCTGGAGGAATTAGAGTTTTATGGAACTCCAAAAAATTTCAAGTGGAACCAATTGTGGAAGATAAATGTTGGCAGATTGTAAAGGTGAAAGGATGAAGGAAGATTTTTTTCTAATCAATGTATATGGGCTAGTAAAAGAAACAATGAAAAGAGATATATGGGAGAGTTTTACAAATGTCATTTTCACACTTCATGGGAAGAAAATGGTGATGGGAGGTGACTTCAATGACACATTATCAAATATGGAGAAGTAGGGAGGTATAACTAGCAGAACTCAAGTTTAAATGTAGTTTATGAACTTTATCGACAATAATAGTCTTCATGATGTGGTACTAATAAATGGAGTATACACTTGGACCAATGGGAGGGGATTCATAGGCATAGCAAAAGGGTTGGACTCTTTCTTCCTAATAGGAAGGTGGGATTACATAGAGGCAGCAATGGAATCAAAAATATGAAACTTTTCAAGTTATGATCACATACCAATGAAGCTTGTTTTCATTCCAAATAAGGCATCATTAAGATGCCCTTTAAAATTTAAAAAATGTGTGGCTCGAGGAAAAAGGACCTGCAAAATAAAGTAAAGGAATGGTGGGAGAAAGACCTAGATTGCAAACGATCCCACATGTACCAACTTTCAAGGAAACTAGTTTTTTCTAAAAACACAATTGAAGGAATGGAACAAATCAACTTTCAAGAATATCTTCTCAAAAAAAGAGCGGATTAAATAAATTCTAAGCGAGGTGAAAAAAAATATGGTGAAAGAAGGAATGACCACAAAGGAATATGGTAAGGAGAAGGAGCTACTAAACCAATATACAAAAAACTTGGAAAGGGAAGAGATTTATTGGAAGCAAAAATTCAGGGAGACATGGCTGAAAGAAGGAGATAGAAACACCAAGTTTTTTCACAACACCACCAAAGATAAGAGAAGTCAAAACCAAATCATAGAAATAAAGAGGGAAGATGGAATTATACTCACAACAAATAGCGATATTGGTGAAGAAATTGCACACTTCTTTGAACAATTTCTAAATAATGCACCCATTGCAGAGGAAAGAGAAAGAGAGAAACTACTAGAATGTATTTCACACATATCGTGAAGGAAATGACTTGGCTGATGAGGTGGAAAAAATGGTTGTAGAAATGACAACAGAGGTAGCTGGCGTTAGTTTGATTACAGATTGGCATGCTTTTTGTTGAAAATTTGGGAGATGATATCACTCCTATTGGATGCTATATTATTGCATGAAACAAGGTAATCATCACGCATTAAGACACAAGGGAAAGGACGGTCACAACTTATGACAATAATGACATTGGGGATTTATTAGCTCACATATGGTGGCAACCGCATTGTAACAAATGGATGCAAGATGGATACATTCATATGCATGGTCACTAGAAAAAGTAAAATGACCTTCTATGGAGACGTGTTGGAGTGGAGGCTAATGGATATTTTTAAGACAAGGGAAGGTGTGGTTTTGTATGTATTCAGAATGGTGTTGGGGGACAAAGCCCTGAGCAGCAATGGCCTCTATCAAGTGAATATAAACATTGCATCTATGTTCCTCGTCATGATCTTAGACATAGGTGAACCAGAGGGGACAGTGGAGGCGATAATGTGAAATATGGTCTAGAAGTGGTGACTTGGAGGCTTGAAAGGATATTGCAACCACATTGTCCTTGGGAGAGGTCACTTTCCAAATGGCAGGCCAGTGTTGAAAGAATATAGTGTAGATAATAGGTCACTCCAGAATTTTATCATTTGGGGATTGAACATGGATGTCATGGAAAGGAAACATTAGGCAAGACTTGAGACCAATTTCTTAAAAGGTTGTGTGTAGGGCATCGTGGCAAGCGATGATAACTGGGCATTCATGCTGGTGGTGGAAGGCGATGACGGGACAGAGGAGGGGAGTGAAATAGAGTAAGTTGTTAACAATAATATGATGTATGAGAGAAATTTTGTTAAGATGTTGGCTCTATTATGATTTAATATTGACAGTTGTAGGGTCTAGGTGTTAACAAAAGAATAGGTGTAAGGGCTGATCCATTTTGTACCTCTCAGACTTTGGCAACAGTTAGTAGGCAAGAATGGGGCAATTTTGAATGCAAATGGTGTAATGTTATATTAGACCAGTTAAGAGGTCTTTGATGTTATTTTTTTTGCAGATATAATATGTGGGTGTGGCCCCATAGTATCACATTAACTTATCAAAAAATATATATAATAGTAATAGGTCTTAATTTTGGGAAGTCTATAAAAATTATTTATAATGGGCACTTTTTTATAATTATTGATAAATAATGGATTAATTTGTATGACCTTTACATATATTATAAAGTGTATGCTTATCTCTTTTAATTATCTCATATTTGAGAGATAATTATGTAAAGCTAAGTTCCAAAAGCACAATAGCATGTTCATAAATAACATGAAGAGTGTCTCAATATAATATATTATATAATTATATTGATAATATAAAATAATATGTTTTAATTTTAAGAAGAAAATTATATCTTTATAATTATAATATATATTGATCTAGAGAGATAAAGGGAGAGATAAAGATAGAGAGAGGTAAAGAGGTAGTTTTGGTAAAGTAGCATAATTATCTTCTTGATTCATGGATTTTCATTTCAGCCATGTTTGGTTCTTAGTTCTTCATGAGGGGTGTGGGTTTGCTTTCCCCTCCCACTTTTTAGTCTCTAGCATAAGAATAGGTCCTCCTATTTTTAAGGAGAGGCTTGATTATTCTTTTGAATAGTTACAACTACCCTTAGACAACTACGAGATGATAGGATCTTGTTGATTTCTAAAATTTGATTATGTTTGAGAAATTATAAGATCATCCTTAACCTAGAATCTGCCTTATATCTCCTCGAATTCCAAAACCATTCTCAAACATCTTGAAACTATATACATGAAATATAACTTAAAGTATAAGGAAGTAAATGTCCATATATAAATATCACTTATAGTTAAATATGTATTTCATGTATATAGTCTGAGGAAGAGAGAGACAGGAAGAGAAAGAGAGGTATTTTTTCTTCTTGAAAATGTGAGCACATTATAGTGCCCTTATATTTTATAACACACTCACATTATAACACAAACATGTTATAATGTGAGCATGCTATAAAGTTCTCACATTATTATCTTCTTTGGGTATTTCCAACCCTTCGGATTAGATTTTCTTTGCACATCCAACCTCAATGCCCACATGTGTGGTTTTTGTAAATTCTGAAAAATAACACAATCTTGAGCATGCTCTCCATTAGGTTTGCATGTCTTTCAATGTCAAGTTAAAAAAATAACATAATAATGTTGAGTTCTCTTTTAGCTTTCTAACCATGTGATTTTTTATGTGTTTCAATTATGTTAAAGTTTTGATCTTTAATTTCTTTTGCTAGTGTCTCCAATTTTGTCAAGAACCCACCAATGGTATTTTTAGTTTTATTTTTTACCTGTTCATCAAAATTTGAAACAAAATACACTTTTACAAACTAGACTATATTATTTACACATTCCCAAAAAAACAAAAATTGAGTAGTTTCCAAAAAACTTAAGGGGGTGCATGCTCAATTTTTTATTTTTTAACTTATGTGTCCACTTTGAAAATTAGTAAAAAATCATATATTCATTTAAAAATTAGTATAAAAATTGAGCATAAACTACATGGTGTTAGCTAACTTTTCACCAAAGAAAATTTTGAAATATTAAAAAAAGTTAACATTTTAAAGGTGGGCCAGATCAAACTCTATGTTATGTATTTTGATAAAAATAGGAGCACTTTGTGTTGCCCCCTTATTTGAACCCCTTAATCTCTGCCATTTAAAAAAAATGATAGTTTAAAATGTAGATTTAGAGAAATATGACTCTTGTTCTTGTCATGTCTTCAAATTTTGAGCATAACTATCTTCAATTTATCATCGAAGATCAATTTTTCCTAATCTCAAAAAAGTGATCATGATTGAGATCCCATTTTGGTCCCCCTTTCCCTACACATATCGAATATGTACATTTGAAAAGTTATAATTTTTATACATGATCTAAGATGAGAAAAATTAATGTAGAAATTCAAGTTCACCCCCCAAAATAGTTAGTGTTGAAACATAGCCCCCCTCCCCCCTCCCCCCCGAAAAAAGATTTGCAAGAAAAATTACAAGTTTTGTGAAGATAGGGTGCCGAATTTTTCATTTGTAACACACATTTTTACAATTTGTGATAAATTAGATTCCAAATCTTAATTCTACATGCAATATTGAATTCCTTGTAAAATTATGATATGTGTAAAAAAATAATACAAAATTTTGATAATCGAGGTGAGATTTATGCTCCACCAAAATTTTGCATACGAACTATGACTTTAGAGGCCAAAATATTCTAGTCAAATAATAGAATTTTGAAAATTTGACTTCACCACTATGATTGTGATGAAGCCAAATTTTTGTCAACTATATGAACTTAAATAAATGACTCCCCATTTATAAGATATTGCAAAAAGAAAAATACCACCCTTTACAAGAACTTGTTGATTAGAATGACTAGTAGCCAAAAAGGTTAACATTTTTATGAAAACACAACTGATTATAATAATTTAAACACTAATTTGTAATGTTACACTAAATGTTAATGTTATCCTAACATTAAATGTAACAATCTAGGGAATCAGAGGGTTTCGCTTGAAAGGGAGTTGTGAAAGGGAATTTTGGATGGTGTAGGGCAACACCTTGGTGGTGATTATAGTAGTTTGACCACTTCTAGGGGAGTGGTTGTTTGAAGGGATGCCACCAAGAAATCAACATGACCTATTATGTAGAAGGTTTCAAGCCATATAGGGCAATAATAGCCTCAACAAGGATTTCACACCTTTGTCCATGCCTCCAACCTATTAGGTATGCAAACCAAGGCATGTAGAGAATGAAAATACAAAATCTATAATGAAAAATGACCTAATCTATAGATAATTTGTTTATACCAGGGAAAGAGGGAGATTGGGGGGTGAAGGGGTGCTACAAATAGTTGTAGATCCAAGTCCATAGATCTCCATAGGATCTTTCCAATATTGACATGGATAAAGACAATTAATTATCTTTGGAATAATTATCTCTTTTTAATGGTCATTTATTATTCATCATATATTATGTGAATACAACTAATGGAATAACTACTTTGTGATGATGAGATCTATGCATTAAAGTACTCTCCCCTCCTAGAAGAGGAGGGATGGTGTCATCAAAGAGAGTGGTACATCGATATTGTCAGTAACCATACCATGCCATCAAGAATTAGTTATATACACACACACACACACAAAAGGTATAGTTTTTAGCCTATAGGCTATTTATTGTGGGCACAACCAACTGATTTTGTCTCACTCCTGAATAAATTTTGTTAGAAATTAATTTGGCCACCCGAATAAGAGTTTGACTATAAATGGTTACTATAACCAGCAAACCTGAGTCAATGGATCTCTTGAATTGTGATTGACCAAGTCTTTGGTCAATGAAGAGGAAGTTGAGGAGTTCGTGGGATCTAGATGGTGATTTCATTAGATCCACATGCCAAATGGTGGTCTTTGGAGAGAGGTTGTCTAGGGAGGGCTTTGACATGTGGAGGATTTGTTTGTGTGGGCGAGATTGACACGATTTGTGTGGGCAAGATGGACACAATTCAAATGGTTGATATAAACCATTGTTGGTGGTGGCCACATGTGAAATGCACTGGAAATTTTGCCACATCCACAATTGGGAATAAAGTTGCAACAAACTCGCGTGAAAACCACTAGTGAAAACTCCATATAAAATCAAACATCACCAACCAATATTTTGAGGTAAATCACTTGTCACGGTTTCACTTCTTTAGAAAATGTTTCCCTTTTTAGATTTCCAAATTTGTGTCAGGTAATGTTGTTTTCAAGTCCTATATTTTACATTTGTTAATAGTTTTTCACCAGTGTCAAGACTGGTTTGACCTTTGTGGAACTATTCAAATGGATACCCAATAGAAGACATTGAAGGGTAGAAGACTATGAATAGGTTGAAGCGCAAGTAAAGGTAGATAGGTTTCAAATTACATGAGCCCCCAATCTACTACTTCCATTTACTGTGAAGAGATTGAAGCAGCAAGTGAAGGGAGATTCATCTCATTTTCCAATATTCTGTTGTGGTAGGGTTTTTCCCATTATTCGTCATCGGCATCATTCTTTCCATGACACAATTTGACCATAATCTTGAGGTAAATCACTTGCCACAGTTTCAATGATTTTTAATTTTTTTAATCTCTCTGCAAACATCAAACAATTCTGTTTCATTATTTAACTTTTGAATTTAAGTGTTTTCTTTTATTTTTATGCATTTGGTCATTAGTCTTTGATATTGACGATTGTGTTCCTCATCTTTTCCTACTTTCCCAGATCATTGTACAAATCGTAGTCATAGACTGTGTCCCACTCTTCTCTCACCTATGTCAAACCTTGCAATACCATTCCTTACATCCACTTTCACCACCCATTTTCAAAGTATGGCAAGATAAATACATACAAATTCTAAATTGTATCATTTCCTCCCCCAACTCATAGCTTGCATGTTGTAGGGGTGAAGCTATATAGAACAATGCACAAGTCGCAACCCCTCTATCTAAAGCTGAGAATTTTGTGAAACCATTGACCACTCCACATGTAGGTTGTTGCAAGAAGTCCCTATCCACTCCAAAGTCAATCTATCCACTTCTTGAGAAGTCTGATTTGAGAAAGCATAGGCCATGGCTCTTAATGATTTCCATTTAGATTTGGGGGTTTCCAAGAACAAACTAATAACATAGAAATATTTTCCTACCCAAAGACAAGGCTACAATCAAGCCTTTTATTTCCAAAAAAATTGGCGTTACACAAATACATAGGGTTCCACCACATAAAGAACACAACTTAAAGTAGAGTACTCATCCAAATCTTCTACTACTGCTGCATTATACTTCTAAAGGCATCAATTAATTGCTCACTACAAATTCTTCATTCAAAGTGAACTTCATTAACATAAAGAATTCTTCATTCAAAGTGAACTTCATTAACATAAAGGTGCATCTAAGAACATCTAATGTTGTGTAATGTGTAGATTAGTAGATGTGGTATCATTTGTGATCTTACAACTTTTCTAATGTCTAAAGAAATTAGAAATACATAGATTCTTTCACACAAATGTTTAATTTTGTTTAGGAATTGTTGATGATTGTAAATAAAGTAAAACAACCATTTTCAGTTTGCTTCATTGTTGCCTCTTTGACCATGATATGACTATCCATGGAAATATTTATAAAACTATTGATCTGTTATAATTTTCATTTTTTCAGTAAGCTTCCCAATGCATGCTATCAGATTTTCTATCCTCCATGAAAGAAAATGGGGCCTCTATATGCCCCATCTATAGAGTACATAGTTATAGCATTATGTTGAAAACACATCTCAACAAATTTAGATTTCAAGTCCTAAATATGTAGATCAATATTCATAAATCTAGACATTTTCAATTCCATGAGACAACTAGAAAAGTCAGATGTTTTCTAGAAAGAAACCATGCATGTGTGCATATTGTCTGTCTTAACCTATATTTCAAACTGAATTTATTTTGACAGAATGTATGTGTGAATTGAATTTCCAATAAAGGAGTTGAATCTAATTGTTTGACACCCTTCCTCTTATCAATAGCTTTTGTGGAGGAAATATTTTCAGACTTGAAGAATGTACAGAGAAAGAAGTTAGCATGGACGTTGAAAGTATAAAACGGAGTAGACAACAAATGGAGTGTTTATAGTTTTAAAACATGCAACACTCTTTGAAAATCTGTGGAATGACGTAGTTTCCCTTTATTGTAAGCCTTGGCAGTTAGGAATTAGTTACATCTTTCTCATAGAGAAATCCAAATAATGCAAATGTCAGTGGCACTACTCATTATAAAAAAAAATTGCTGCTTAAATGAATTCCTCTTTCTTTATAAAGTGATTAATGTTAGTAGAGAAATTTAAATCATACAAATGTCACTGGTGCTACTCATTGCTGTACTATGCTAAGGATAATCATTTAAAAAAAAAAAAATTGGTATTCTTTTCAGGTACCTTTCAAGATACCTTTTGCTTCATTCTTTTCCAAATGAACTTGATAGTCATCTCACAACTCTCTGCAAGAAAACGTTTAAATATTCTTCTAAAGCATACAAATATATGATTAACTGAATAATTTAGTTTGAAGTTTGTTTGCTATTCATTCCTTCATTTTTGTAAATTTAATGAAATATAATTCCAATACATAACATTGCACTTGAATGGCATTTGAACCTTTTGCACTTGAATGGCATTTGAACTTTTTTTGCATTTTTTCTTTGAAGAAAAACATGATTGTCTTGTTGTTCTTTGATGACAGTCTTTCACAATGACTGTGTGGTTGTCCTTCGAATGTCTTTGGAAAGTACTTAAATAATGACCTTTATCTAGCAAAGACTTTTATGTCTTTCTCCTTTAGCAGGGTTTTCCCATCCTTATATGTGCTTGTCAGTAAGTTAGGAATTTGTTTATTTGAAAACTCTCAATTGTTCTTTTAGTGCATTTTTTTTTTACAATATTCTGAAATGAAGCATCTTACTATAAGTTTTACCCATTGAAAATACCTAACTTTTGTGTATAATCTGACAAACTTTGCAGTAGCCTTTATTTTTTGTGAGGTAGCAATAACTTTGATATGCTTATGAGTTTCTTACATCTTACCAATCCCTTGTAAACAATTTCTCGCATATGGAAAATGTGCAAATAATTGGAAACTTGAACTATAACCATCACTTTTAGCTTAGAGGGTAAGCAACACGTTGTTCAAATGATGCTCTGTAACCTGAGCTATTTTGTAACAAATATTTGATCATAGCCTATTATATTTTTTAATGCAAACTAGATAGTAATTTTTACGGTAGGAAAGCTTTGGTCAAATGCATGTGATCTTGGTCATATGTCACACCCCAACCAACAAGATTTCCACCTTATGCTTCATGAAGTCTATACCTATAAGTTCTTTACTTGTAAGAAACTCCAACAAAATGACACCATAGCTATATAGCATTGTGGAAAATCAAGTCCAAATTCTCAACCGAAAGCATTGTGGGTGATCATGTAGCTAGAGAGAAATCTCGTCATTCTAAAAATGAGAGGACTGAGATTTGCTTGTTTATGAATAATGAACAACATTGTTGTGAATACCTTGTTGCTAACCTGCAAGGCACTCACCCACTTCCTCCTATGGAAAAAAGAAAATGGTTTTCTATTAACCATAAACAATACAAACAAGATCATAATCTATGAAGAGAAAAAAAAACCATTTGAAACAAATAATAATCAAAAATAAAACTATACTTGCATCATTTGATGCCTTATAAGAACTTGAGATAATATATTAATGAGACATTGGCTTAACAACCAATCCTTGTCAACTCTCCCATTATTCTATTTATAGCATAAAAACAAACCATGACTTTACCTATGATTCAAAATTTTCCATGCACAATATAAAATGAGTATTGGTTTGTAGTTGCACATACTGCATGCATATTTATCATTTACAATTTAGTTGACATTTGTCACAAACGGTCAAGTTTAAATAACACATTCTAAACTTTGAATAGTTCATGTGATTCATTTGAAATTACACTAGTTTCTTCAATAAGACCTACTTATTAGTGTATTTTCAGATGAACCATCTAACTAAATCAAAATTTAGATTGTGTTATTTAAATCAAACACTAAAAAAATTCATAACTTCACCTAAGCTTGGTAATTTTCCATGCACAAATATAAAATGAGTATTGGTTTGTAGTTGCACATACTACTATCATATCCACATGGTAGTTGACGATGTGAAATGTCAAGGACAAGGATTGGACAGTAACACCATTCCTTTCTTTCTACCTCCCAATATGAGTGAGGCTAACAAGTTGCTACAATCTAAATATTCTTTTCTATTTTTATCATTCTAAATTTTTGATTTCTCAAGAAATCCCAAAATTGTAGAGAATACTTCCCTTTTCATGTTGCATAAAATAGTTATTGACTATCACTTATATAAAAAAAAACTAATTAAAAAATGTACCTACAAGATGGCCCCCCAAATTTGTTGTGTGTATAGACCTGTCAGTTGGTTGAGAAAATTTGTAGAGTGCACCTACCATATATCTCAGATTTCAGCCAACCTCTTTGCACCATCCATGTGGTAACTTAGTTGTAAGGGTCATTCCTAACTAGGCTATATTCTTGACATTCAGTTGCCACAAAGTTCTTTCTTCATATGACACACTAGGTCATCATCTATGAGATGCATAGTCAAAATCCTTCTTTGTTTGTTTGTCCACTCCATATAATAATTTTGTTGTATAATATTTTGGAAACCACACATCTATTATGATTGTCACATTTTCACTAAGCTACCCCATCTATAGAGTGCATAGTTATAGCATAATGGTCATACCTTTCCTAAACTATTCAAACATTTTAAAATAATTGTGATGTTTTTGTCCTGTAGGTCTTTATCTCTACATTAGGATATGATTTTTCCTTCTCACCATGTAATGACTGTCTACTAAAATATTTTTAAAACCATAGATCTGTTATGATTGTCACCTTTTCACTAAGTTGCCCCGTCTAGATGCCCCATCTATACAGTGACATAGTTTCATTGATTTTTATTTTATTAAATGTGAATATGATTTAATTTCCTTTATAGTTTGAGGGTTGAGGGTCAACCTTGCTCAATTGTCAATCAATGCAATCTTTTAATTGCTTATTATTCCAATATCTGCTTAACCCTCAAATATTTGAAGCTTCGACTCCTCTTCTATCTCATTAAACCTATTCCAAGCTCAAAAGGTCAGTTTATCAAATGTCATTTCAAATCAACCTAGGAATTGGGTAGCATAATTTCATGCTTCAAAATGTGTAAGGTTCAAGAATTATATGAGGATTATTTTAATGTGTTCTTGCAAATTTTTTTCAGTAAAGGCATTCAAGGTAGGGATTGGTTATAATGTTTAACATGGAGAGATTGATAGATCTATAAGGGAAAACCACACACTTATATTTAATATGAAGGATTTGGATGTTGGTGATTTTATTTATTTCATAGAAAAAGGGTCAACTATTGGACACAATGATAGCCTCACTTGTTGTTTGATAGGGATTTAGTTTTTTAATAACTTATTTTTACTATTTATGACACTTCATACCCCTACTAATAACTGTTTATAAACATTAGCACTCATAGAAAAAGGGTCAACTATTTATGAATATTAAAAATTAATCACTAATAAAGATTCATCACTAATAAAGGTGCCACCAAAATTCATATGTTATAAAGAGCTAGCCCTAGAAACCAAAATGCTTTCTAAATTTTTTTACACAGAAAATGTGTTGTCTAATCTTGTCTAACTGACCATATTACTAAAGCTATCATCTCTAGGATGGAAATCTATATTCTTCTTTGAACAAGATCCAAATGATAGTAGGTTCTTTACCTCTTGAGTTTTTCAAATAAGATATTTAACCCCTCTCCCTTATGAAGCAAATATGAACTACAGATTGGACAATATAAACAGAAATTGTAAAACCTTATAATGGGAAAAAGTTGGCTGGCCACTGGACCATCTTGTAGTACATAAATGATAGGTTTTATAAAGTGTGTTAAATGTAATATTTAACAAAACTAACATGGTTGAAAGATATTAGTCCTCTCCATAATGAGCTAACTCCAAGATAATGTGTTTTCATAGAGTTCTGGTTGTAACAGCCAGAGATGCCATGTTGCAAACCTACAAATATAGAAGCTTAGTGTGAATAGTATCATATATTCTTCACTCACTATAGAACAAGCAAAATATGGCTGACAATAGTGTATGGTTTTCAATAATGTTTGTATTTGTAGGTATGTTTTTCTCTTTTTTTTTTGATTAAAAGGAAAAACAGGTTTTGAAGGGACTCGAAACCCTATACAAAAGAGACAAAAAGATGCTAAAATAATATAACAATCAACCACCACCAGCAACCCAACCAACAACAAACTGACCAACACAAGAGCCAAATAAAAGTAAGACAACTAATAGCCAGTGGCTCCCACCAACAAAACAATAGCAAACTAACCAACCAGAGACCAACAAAAGAAAGCAAGAGAAAAAGAAAAGAAAAAAAACTAATGAAGGCCACCCAAAGTTTTGGCCATTTCAACCTGCTGGGACTTATGTTTTTCAACCATATCCAACAGTTCCTTTTTTTTAGCATCAAAAGCTTTTTTCCGCTCCACCAACCCTCTCCCAAACAACACCTTATCATCAACCTTAAGAGATTTTTTCCCTTACCCTTAGCCACATGATCAGTCTCCATGAGTTCTGAGAAGTAGACCTACTCTTCCCTAAGCTGACTAATTTTCTTGAAAAGAGTCTCCAAGGCTTCAATGCTATTCTTGACTGAGACATGACTCACCTGCAGCAAATTTTTGATATCATTATTTAAACTTGTAACTTTAGCCTTGAGGGCTTTTATTCTATCCTTGCATTGCTCCTTGAGCTCATTATGGGAGTGTTCCAGCTCCACCAATTTGTCAATGAGGATATTCGGAGCAGAGGTCTTTGAGATATTCTGCAAATTTTCCTTAAGGCCCCTTATTTTATTATTGATTTTATTGAATTCCGACAAGGTCCATTTGGCCAATTTGAAGGTACTGGTAGCACCTGCCCTTGCCATATCTAACAGGAAAAACATTTAAGTGTCCTCCTCATCTAAGTACGAGAAATCCTATGAAAAAGTGTCAATTTTCAAGGGAAAATCATCATTTCTCTTGCCCTCACCCTCCACATTCCACTCACCAACCTCCTTATCTAGAGAAGCCTTGTGTAAATCATGAATAGGGGAATCCTCCACAATCACAACAGTTATGTTAGGGTTATTTCTAACCTCAACCTTTGTAGGATCCTTGGCCGCCACATCAAACTCCTTTTTCTTCAAATTAGCCAATCTCTTTGACAACCTTCTTGGTTTTTCAACCACATCAACCATCTTCTAGGCCCCAACCACATTAGCCCCACCAACAACACCTTTATCATCAGCCACATCCTCCACTCTAGGAGAGGACCCATCCAACCCTACCTCCGTGTCTTCACTCCCAGAAATGGCCAATCTCTTGGGGGGCTTGTTAATTTTGGAACCTACCACCTTCTTCTTCTTCGACCCTGAAACCACACCAACCTCATCCTCATCCCACTCTTCCTCCTCATTCAACGAGGACTTTGAATCTGACAACCCAGAAAGGGCATTAAAATCTTCCCCCTTACCAATAATGGTGAGAACCGGGGTAATAGACTGAACACACCCCATAACAAGCAAAATAAGCCCATCATGAAGGATAGGGGCTCTCCTATTCTTCAGATGGGCATACATAGAGGATTCCAATAAAGACAAAAGAAAAAAAGGAAAGGAAATGAACAATCCATGCCTGAAATGATTAAGTAGAGTGAAGTGGTGGCCAAGAAGTGTCTTAAATCTCCCCTACAACATCACATACCACATCATCACCTCCGCAACCCTAGCCCAGATCTTCTTCAGGGAATTCCTATCATAACCCCAATTCTCTAGCTTAACTAAATTTTTCCTTTCACCATCCTTAAAAAATTGGGTCATGGCCTCCTCATTGCTCTTTATGTCCTTAAAAAATTTCCCACCCACAGTCGGAAAAACCGTAGCAGAAGCAATAAAGTCCTCATTCACTTCCACCTCCAGTCCCTTCAACACAAGTTTGTGATTATTCTAGGCAAAAAAAAAATTGGCTGAAGCATTTGGGTCATGCCCTTTAATCTCTCCAAAAAAGGAGTAAAATTACCATGACTGAGAATGTTCCACAACTTCTTCCTCCAAATATCACCACACAAGTCTGGCTCAACACAATTCCTATCACCACCCATGGAGCCCCTAGTAGCAAACACCCAACTTTGGTAGAAAATAACCAGATACAAGATGAAGAGCCAACAAACACCCACAAAGCGTGTCAAATGGGGAAAATTACAAGACCAAAAAATTCGTATCAAATTATTTAGCACCATGAATTCTTAAGATGTTCCTAGCATTCTTGAGAATGATAGATCCCTCCTCCCACGAGCAAAATTTGCTAAGGCTGATAGCCACATTGGTGAAGCAATCAGCAAAAGAGTTTCCTTCCTGATAAACATGAGAAATACGGGTCTCAACACATGTTTGAAGCATGATTACCATATCTTTGATTAGTTGATCCATGTTCCAACTCGGGGGATGCACTCCATTCAGATAATTAATGGCATTCATTGAGTCGCCTTCCACCAAAATTTTTGAATACCCTTTGCCAATGGCATACTTTACACTTATGAATGCAGCCTCTGCTTCCGCACAATGATTTGTCTAGTTACCTATTTTACTCTTTTTGTTAATTGCCTCTATTTTGACGATAATATTTCTAACACTTTATTTTTTACTTTCCTTTTTGTTAGTTCTTAATTTTACATTTATTTGTTATTTGTAGCTATGTCTACATTATTGAATACAAATGCAATCAAGCTTATGAATGATGAAAATCTAGGATTGGATCCTCATCTCCAAGTATTAGCTACTTCAAACTTTGGTTGTGGTCATGAGAGAAACAATCGATATAGAATCGATCTTTCTAAAGGAGAGCATAAACAAAGAGAATCATTGCCAAAAAAGTACAACCACTACACAACTTCTAAGCAAATTCACGAGGGATCTATAATACAACTAAAAGAATATAATTGTCCCATCATTTCTACTTTAAGGATAGTATGCAAGTTCAATACTATTTCTATACCTTATTATTAACTTTCCAACTTCTACAATATATTACTAATTATATTTTTGCTTATAATTACATGGGTGGATTGTCATTTCACAACTAGAGCTTGCATGTACGAATCATGCAATCATTGGTGAACCTGTCTTCCTATTTCCAGAACAAGAGGAACATCTACAAAATGATGCAACAAAAACATATAATTCACATGTATCACCCACAACCCAAACTCTAAAAGAATGTTGTTTGGCATAGACCCATCTCAATCTAGGAAGGATGTATCTACTAGCATTAGTCCTATCAAAAAATTGAACCCATTTCAAACAAAGTGGACTATAAAAGGTTGTGTAACTATGAAAAAACAAATCCACGGGTGCACCAATCAAAAGGGAAGTGGACAAGCTTTTAGCTTTGACATTATAGATTGTGAACACATAGAAACATGTGTCACCTACTTCAATGAAGCTATAGATATTCATTATGAAAAGATTAATAGTGGATCTATATATACATTATATGGTGGGACCATTAAATCTGTTAATAAGCTTTACAACAAGCTAAATGGTGGAATAGAAATCTCCTTAATGGTTGAATCAAAGTTGTATCTTTGTGAAGATGACCTATCTAATCCAAAACATCAATTCTCTTTCACACCTATCAAGGAAATTGTGAGTAAGAGTAATAACTCACTTGTTAATGTTATTGGAATTTTTGTTTGCACAGATCCAAGCTCTACAATAAGGAGGAGGGATGGTACAAAGGTTTTGAGGTGAAGCATCAAGATTTTAGATATGTCTGCATCAACTATAGATGTAACTTTATGGGGCCCAACAACTCAAAAAGAAGGCACAAAACTTCAACACATATACCACTTAGAACAAACCATTGTTCTATCTATTAAAAATGGGTGTGTTTGTGACTATAATGGAAATATAATAAGCACATTAGACACTACATAGCTATCTATAGACCCTAATATAGAAGAAGAAAAATAACTTAAAACTTGGTTTGCACAGAATGGGGCTGATTGGCAATAATACTATTCATCAAATCTAACTCCTTTTGTTATCCAGCATGTCCTCTTCAATCATATGGAAAGAAATGTAAGAAAAGGGTTATTCAAAATGAAGATGATAAATGGTATTGCTCAAAGTGTACAGCCACATTTGCAAATTGCAATTATAGATACATACTTCAAGTCAAATTAACTGGAGGATCATACAGATATAATAGGGTGGTTGCATTTGATGAGATAGCAACAAAAGTCATGGGTATGTCTACACAAGAACTATATACCCTACAATTCAATCATGATGTAGAAACAAGTACTGAAGATGTAATAAAAAGTGTTCTCCTTACGTAATTCCTATTTACACTATCATGCAAGAATGAGACATACCATAATGGAGAACGCTTGAAAGCAACATTCATTAAGGTTGAGAAGATAGATTTTACTGTAGAGAGCAATTTCTTGCTTTCTAAAATCAATGAGATGTAGAATGATAGGAACAACTAGGAATAAATTCCTTATTTTCTATGAAACAATGTATAAATTCTTGTACTTGTACATATTCTCATTCATATATGTAATTTACATCAATGTTATGTATATTTAATAAATGAGAGCTTGAATAAAAGATGCTTCACAATTTTGTTTTAAATGGGCTTCTAAATTATTGCTTAAGGCTAAATCTTACTATGTTTACATCTTCATTTTACTGGTTAGAAATATTCATTTGTTATGTATTTCAAATTATGTGTGATTTTTATCTCCAATGACATATTTTGAAAGAGAAATTTGCCTCATGTGCATATGGGTCCCTGTATGTTGAAGGCCTGATTTTCACAAGCAGTACTATCATCACAATCAGAATTACCAATTTCACCACAATCATTGTCCACCATTTTCATATCCTATTCATTTTTAAGTACTCTCATAAAAAAATTGATGTTAACCACTTCTTCCAAAAAAAATTGATAACTGTCTGTGATATTACAATATAGAGGTTTATTCTTATTTTTAATTATAGATACTCATAATAATTAGTCTTTCCCTACTTGAATTTCTCCAAATCTTTCTTTGAACTCTCTCCCTTTGGGAGAAGAAGTGGACTATGGATTTGAAAATGAAAGACAACAACTTTAAAACCTTATAATGGGTTGGCTGGCTACTGGAGCATCTAGCTAAAAAAACTCTCTAAATAATATTATTTTGTAGTGTTGCACTATGTGATGATATATTTGTTGGTATTTTTATTGTATTTTTAATGTCATCTTACAATTTTTTAGTGTTGAATATGGAGGATAGATCACTGAATTTGCGGAGTCCCTTTTTTGTGTTTTAAAAAAATCTTACAAGAAATTGTTCATTTTGTGCATTAAACCTTCTTTACTGTAAATGAAGTTGATTTGAATTAAGAATAACAAGCTATGGACCCTACTACAAATCATGAAGAAAAAATCATGTGCTCCACCTGTGCCATGTGGCAATTTGGAATTTTAACTAGAATGATGTACACAACATATTGTGGCCTAAATACAAGTGCACCAGTGCTGAGAGGCTTACCAAAGAGGAGGGAATGGTAACTTTTGATCTATTTCCTCTCAAGGACAGATACTTCAACTGAGAAAGGCTTCCAATCAGTGGTGGGATAGAGCCATTAATGAAATTATGCTCAGAGAGATCATCGGTCTCAAGAATGGACATTTTGGGTAGACGAGAAGAAATAGAACTCTGTAAACCCATTGCTCAGAGGTTGGGGGAAAGTACTCTGTCTTGTTGTTTGAAAGCCAAGAGAGACTATTGTTCCTACCAATGGTGAGAACCATCAATAGTGAAACAATTTGAGCTCATCAGACAGATAAACAAGATTGATAGTAGGGGAAAAGTGGACATTTTTATCCCACATCAAACAAACTCTTAAACAAAAAGAAATTCTAATATAACGTCAATGAAATTAATTTGAAGGAGGGTTGTAAGAAACCAATTACCCAGATACCATCCAACTGATGGAATTTTGTTAGTGAAATATTTAGAAAGAATATCTAGGAGTCTTTACTCGGTAAATACATTATCAATTGGCCTCACTGCTACACATTTTCAATATTCTCCTTCCAAGATAAACCATCTAGGAAGAGATTTAATTATACTACACAGTTCATAAAATCCATCAAAAAATATATCTGACTTTAGATGTTCACAACATTTGATTATGTTGGTTATCCTTATTGACATTTCAAAGTTAGCTCTGGCTATTTTGTTAATGTTTATCAAAAAAATTTATACTACATAATAAGGACTCAAAACAAATCTAAGTATTTGATTTACTAAAAAATTATAGTCAACATTAGAGCAAGGCTACACCATTTTCTTAAATTTTGTCCTCCCATTGTCATTATCCATCAATCCAAGCAAATACACAAATACAATTTTCCTCCCATGCCCATTTTGCAAACCAATACAACCTATTATTTATAGATTCCCATGCATAATAGAGTTCTCCTAGGGCCAAGAAGAAATTCCATAAACATAGGAAGTTGTCTTCACATATCTAATGAACTTGTAGACTAGAAAAAAAAGAAATGTATCTCCTTCTGAGTGGACTAGAGTGTGTTATAATGAGGCACTGTGTAGAGATCAAGAATCTTAAGGGCTTTGTGATTATGAATCTTAGAAACAACCTTCTGTTTGGTAGCACTCCATAGAAACTCTGGGATTTAAAGAAGCTTAAAATCCTGATATGAGTGGCAACAGTTTGTATGGTGACATTGAACCTAGCATAGGTCTTGGAGATATTTGAGAGCTTTCTCTAGGTAGCGATATTCTATGATGGAGAATGGTAACTAAGTTGGGATTATTTTCTTGTTTGAAGATGCCAGAGTTGGGATAAAAAAAATTTAGGGCAAGCATTCTTGTAGTTACTATCTAGGATCCAAAACATGGACATTGGTGGCAATAATTTCTCTTGATCCATTCTATCGCTGCTAAGAAACTTGCAAAACTTAGCCTTTCTTAATTTGGGTAACAAAAAATAGTGTACATTGCAATGAAAATAGTTAGACACCTGATGTTATTCTCTATTGTAAAGTACATGTAACCTCATATACAACCTTTCAAAGGTTTGAATTCACGTTATACCTTCTCTTAAACCAAGTTATTGATTTACCAGACTTCTACTTAACCTATATATTATATGCAACTGACAAAGCATTAGAATGAACATGATATCACGCTATACTAGAGTGCTATAAGTAGTTATGTTTCTAACTTAATGATTTTGATATTTCTAATATCTGATGGAAATGACCACTACTACCATACAAAATGCTTATACTGAAAAGTTGGTCAAATTAAAAAATAACAAAATGTTGGGATATATATATATATGGCATTTCCCATGAAATATTTAGCATTCTATCATTATGTATTCTGGCACAAGGAATAAATTTGATAAAATACCATTTCTTCAGTCTTTGTCCTCCAAGATCACTACAAATGCCTTCTACGAGATTATTCATATAACCACATATCCATATACATCTGTTTGTAGTGTTTTTGTTGATATGAGGAAATAGAAATATTTTCACTCTCATAATGATGGGGTTTGATAGGAAATTTCTAATTCTTGAGTATATTAAAAGTTTCATACATATACCAAAACAAAACATTTACCATATAATTTAAGGCTTGAGGTTTCTAACTTGTTGAAGACCTCCTCAAGAAGTAACTTCCATGTGCAAAAGATGCAAATCTAGTTCTTTTTCTCTAATAGTTGGAAGCCTTCAAAGAAAAACATACTACACTTAAAATTGAAATATTAACCAATATTTCACTTCTGCAACTATAATACTTAGCCATTATCTTTGACTCTTTTATCCACGAACACTAATTATTTTAGTACACATTTTTTTCCAATCAAACTAACCAATCAATAACAATACAAAAAATATTGATGAGGAAAAATTGTTCAAAAAACATGAATGTCAAAATGACTAAAAACTCTTAAAAGTTGATTTTTTCCACTATTTATTGGTCCACGTAAAAATGCCAATAATCATAAAATAGTCTAATTAAACAAAAAAAATAGTAAACAACACCTAGAAATTAAGTTTTTCAAACATTACTCACATGAGATTATTGTAAATGCTAATTTTTTTTGTATTTACTCATTTGTTTCTCAAAAACATTATGCCTTAAATGTTAAAATATTATGAAACAACTTAAATGCTTTATTTGATTAGGCATAGTGTTCTAACTTGGCTACTATTTTCAATTATAGATAATGGATAGTAGCAATGGAAAAAATTCATCTCAACCCCATCAAATAGAACTTCAACGAATACAAAGCTGTAAAAGAAGTTGAGATTACTACTCTCATCATAAAGAGGAAATAAGTGCTTGCCATCATCTGTAAAAAATAAAGAAAGAAAAAACAAATGAATCACAACCTACAACATCATCAAACAACAACATTAATAAATTCACGAATGCATCAAAAAATTCTAAAACAGAATAAATGCACTATCAAACTTGCAAACATGCATTATATGTAAGGAACGCTACCCTGGCATGCTTGTTCAATCATCAAACACTAATTGTATTTGGAAATGATGTTTCAATGAGAAAGGCATGCATTGATTTTCATCACTTAATAATATGGGCCTAGGAGAGCAACCTACAATGCTGCAAAATCTCACTCAAGTAGAAGAGATGCTCATAGCAAGAGTAAACCCAATACTACAAGTCACCCATGCTCTTGGAGGTTAGTATAAATACAATTGCCACATGATTAGCTTTCCACAAGACATAAAAAACATTTCAAAAGTACTTCCACATAGAATTACAGACCTAGATGTCCTTATAGTTCGAAGGTTGTATACAAAAGGAAACTATTACGATTGTTACCTAAGTAGGAGTCATATTAGAAATGCATTACAATACAAGGTCAACCATGACCCATACTATAGCGATGTTGAAATAAATGAAACCTATCTAGAACAACTCCTAGAAAAAAATATAGATATTTCAGACATGCTTCATACCATTCAAATTGATGAAGAAATAGTGTCCGCGAACAATGGACCTGATGTTAATGAAGAACAAACTCAAAATGTATCAACATACACATCATCATTTATGCTTAGGCCACCAAATAGACCTTGTGAACTATAAATAATTAAAGAAACCCTACAAATTGAATAGCCAAAAAATAACACTATTAATTGGCCTAAAATAAGTTCTTCTCTAATAAATGAGTATAATACTGAGGGTATCTTTGATATGGAATTTCCTACACTCTTTCCAAATAGAAATGCACTGCAAATGTAAGCATGAATTAAGGAAGGACAAATGCAAGAATATGCATTACATTTAATGAGATTTCATGATCAAATATTTGGAAGACATCTGAGGTTTCAATATTTTATCTCCAATCCTATGATGTGTCATCATAGCCAAGGACTTGCAATAGTTTTCCTTAAGAAAAATACAGAAGACAACATACCAACCACTGTAGAAAACCTTCATACACACATAAAAAACTTCTAGATAAACAACTAGTTGAGCAACTTATGCATTTTGGATCTACCATGAGAGGGACAAGACCATATTGGAACAAGTGTCATGCTGAGCTATCAAATATGATCAACCAGATAGGGTAACCAACTCTATTTTTCACATTAAGTGCAACAGATACAAAATGGCCAGATTTGCAACTCCTACTCTCAAATGACATTAGATTAACAATGCAATCAAACAAAAATCACATAGATAACATAATCAATAACCCCCATACCACATCCCTATATCTACATCAACGATTCACAATATTCCATCAAGAAGTCATTGAGAAGCTCCTACACACAAAAGAATATTGGTATAGGTACGAATGACAACATAGAGGGACTACACATGTCCACAGATTCCTTTGTCTTGAAAGTGCTCCAGACATATACAAACTTGATTGGAAAAATAACTTGGAAGTGGAAAGAGAAAGAATTTTTTGACAAATACACTAATTGAAACCCACGTACTATATCTCACAACAACAATACAACACATTGATCTCCACTTGATGATCCATGTTTTTTAAACACAAATGAGATATTTAGTATAAATGCATCTAATGACTATGAAGAGTTAATTAACCATGTCCAAAGGCACACAAAATTCACCGAGGGAACGTGCCTATGTTAGAAGAGGAATAAAATAGAATGTCGATACAAAGCTCCAAGGAAAGAACAAATTATCTCCACATTATCATGTGACAATGATGGTCAAAAAAAATATGAACCAACAAGAAATGATGATAGATTAAACATACATAACCCAAAAATGATTTCAATATGGAGAGCTAATATAGATTTCCAATCAATCATCTTGCAAACACTTGTTCTCAAATACATTGCTAAGTATGCATCAAAAGTAGAGAGAACATCAAAGAGTTGTATTAATATGCTTACAAGAATTGTTGCAAATCAAAAACCTAAAGATGAAGCTTTAGTAGCATATAGAAAATTCATGACCAAACTTGTGGTTGACCGTGATATTGGAGCACAAGAAACATGTCATATGCTTCAAAAATTGCCACTTGTCTTCTACAATCGATCATTTGTCATTGAATATTGGGCGAAAAGTATCCCACCACTTCACAAGAGCCAAAAATCACAATGAACTCCAAACTACCTACTTACATTCCTATATGCAACGCCCTTCACAACTAGAAACAATAACATTACTTGAATCTACAAGATCCTTCTCCTACTCTTCATGTCGCAAAGCATGTAAATGGAAAGAGAGGAAACAAAAAGCAATCATCATGTCTTCCCAAAGTTCTATACTATTCCAAAGAAGGATTCAAAACACTATGAAACATTTTGTTGGAGTGAATTACTCTTATACAAGAACTTTCATGACATAGAGATTGAAATAGGAATTACAAAAGAGACAATAATAAAAAATTGGAACAACATGAATAGAAACAAATATTATGTATGGCATATTGATCACACAAATGAAATAGAAGCTAATAGTGATAACAAAGAAGAAAATGGTAATGAGGTAAACACAACAGATACATCAAAATTGAATGAATGGGAATTGTTGTCACAAATGGGACTTACTAATAATTTCAATCTAGATGAACTCCAAATACTCAGAAAATATGATTTTGATTACAAAAACAACTGGGATCAACACAATGTGCACCTAAATTTACATGCCACTACAATTCACTTCATAAAAAACAACAAAATATCCAACCAAATTGAAAACATGCCCACTACATTCAATGTCCACAATTATACATTATCACCAAAACAAAACCTAGCACTTACAATAATTACAAACCACTACAAAGATCATTCCTTAAACAAACCCTTGCATATGATCATTAAAGGAACTATAGGAATTGGAAAATCTTACCTTATTGCTTGCATAAGAAATTCACTTCAAAGTAAGCTACCACAACAAAAGATCCAACTGCTTGCTTTAGCTCCCATAGTAGTTGTTGCATTTAACATACGTACATCAACTATACATTCAAAGCTTAGGATTCCAATAAAAGAAATAAAACCATTGCAAGGGAAAACACTAACAACATTCCAAGAAGTAATGAAACACATACGGTACATCCTCATAGATGAAATGAGTTTCATAGGGCCAAAGCTACTATTAAAGATAGATAGTAGACTACGTGAAGCATTTCCCCAAACACAACACAACTATTTTGGTGGACTATCAATAATTCTAATAGAAGACCTCACACAACTACCACCAGTCATGGACAAACCCATCTACACATCACACTCCAATGCCAAATTGTTATGGGAACAATTTACTACAATAGTTACATTACAAACAATGTCTCATCAACGAGGCACTGATCCAGCTCAAACACAATTATGTGAAACACTTAAAAACATACGTAATGAAAAACCAACACAACAAGATTGGGAGATGATAATGACCAGAACAAAAAAATTACTTACAATTACTAAAAAACAAGATTTTGACAAATCAATTCATCTTTTTGCAACAAATGACTTAGTCAAACTACACAACAAAATAATGTTAAAAAAACTAAACCTTCCAGTTGCATTAAGTATTGCAATAAACAAAAGATCCAAATCAAACATTGACACTCAAGATGACCATCTTGAAAAACAACTCCTATTATGCAAAGGCCAACAAATCATGTTAACAAAAAACTTCAAGCAAGACTTGTAAATGGATCCCTTGGAGAGGTTGTTGATATTGTTTACAATGTAGGCTCTAAACCACCAAATGTTCCAATGTGTGTTGTAGTAAGACTCAATAACTACAGTGGGCCACCATGGAACCACAATGATCCAAAAACTATACCTATAATACCTATATCACTAGGTAATCATAGGTAAATACCATTATCCATGGCATGGGCAATTACTATTCACAAATCACAAGGCCTAACTCTACAAAAAGCAACAATTGATATTGGTAAAGTTGAAAGACAAGGACTAACATTTATAGCTCTATCAAGAGTAAAATCATTAAATGTACTTTGTATCCAACAAACGTCCTCCTTCGAAAGATACTCCAAAATGCAAAACAATCCATACACAATGATCGGAAAAAAAAGAGGGAAATCACTTACAATTAATCTCACTATGAGAAAATGAGGTATGAACTTGGCAACCCAATCTCTTTCCTAGTAAGACTATGTAGTTCATACTATATGTTTTACACAATATTCTCCCCTTCAAAAACTGATTCAAACAATTATTGCTAGATGCACAGGTAGACAATCACTACACAATCACAACCAGAAAAAAAAAGATTTACTCTTCTCCTCAAAAGTATATTTTCAAAGATTAATTTAATGGTAGCCACAAACATTAAGTCAACCTTAATTAGAATTCAGGTAAGCCATGCCAAAATCAAGCTATTTTTGATGTTTGTTTTGCACTTATTAACATTTCCCACAATTTGTAGGAAACTTAATCAACTACTATTGAACCTCTTAATATCCTTCTAGAAAGACCACCAACAAATAAGTATGAATAGGTAAGTGGATTCAATGAAATTTTTAATTTCTGGAAAATCAATTTAGGGCTCTTCCTATCTTATCTTTTTGCTTTACAAGTCTTGTTGGGAAGCTGAATTTGGTTTCTAGATTACATAATTTAGTAAATAATATTTTGAGAACATTTTTTTACTTCATTTTATGTCTTTTGTTTGTAGCTCTTTCAACTCATTTCAGACAGAGGTAAGCTTGCTTTAACAATATGTCAAATATATTTAAATAATAGCTCTTACATTACATATAAAGATTCAGTTAATTTAATATATTGTATTAAAAGTGAATTTGTATTTAATTCCTATTAATTGGTTCAAATAATTCAATTCCTCCCTTGCCTAAGAAAAATGCTCTTAAGCCCTAAAAGGGTCTTCAAAATGTATATTATGAGTAAATTAATTTTGATAATCAATTCAAGTTTAGGTTTTACAAAAAACATTCAAAATGGTCTAAGGATTTGAGAATGAGTGATTGAAGTATTGGTTTTTTTAAAAAGATTTAAATTTAATCTTTAAATTGATATTTATATATAATGAAATGAACACTTCAATTAATTATTTTGGATAATATTGAAATATATTTATTTCTTTTTTATTTAACCACACATTGCATTTAAAAAATATATATAACTAAAATTTATTGTTAATTAATTTTTTTAGATGAAATAATATTATTCTTTGAAGGGTAATAAGCATCGAAGAAACAACACAGCGACAGAGGTAGGTGGTGCAAGAAACTGGTTGCAAACAAATCATTCTATAGAGGTTGCAGTCAGTAATCTAACTCTGTAGTGTGGCTTCATGGGGAGTTGAGTAGGCAACTATTGTAAGACCTCCAATTATGCCACAGCAAGGAGAGTTGGAATCAATAGAGTCACAAGCAACACCAATGGATCAAAATGTTCATCCATTCAGGTTCAATCAATAACCAATCCTCCCAGATATGAATATAACTACAAACTATGAACAAGGAAGGAAATGAAGGAAGCTTCTTAGTAGGAAAAGCATGAAAAGCATAGTCAAATTGCTTAATACTTTGTCATATAATATAGCAATTTAGTCAACTATTTTTGTCACTTTACATGTTGACATTTTGATTCTACAACATATTTAGGTAGAATGAAGTCCCTCAGTAGGAAAGGCATGTCAAGCATTCACAATTTTTTTGTCATTTGATAAGCTAACATTTTGTTACTACTACATATGTAGGTAGAATCATATCACGATTATTAGTATCTAGTTAGGGTGGGTAACTTTGGATCAACTACAACCAAATTATATTGTAATCTTTACTATTATATAATATAAATAGTTGGCTTAAACGCCTTTTACCAAAATAAAAATATTATTCTTTGAACACAAAATGCAAGTCAATTAAATACAACAACAATCCATGTAATGGTAAAATCCACCAAAATCACAATTATTCAAGCAAAACTTAGATATTATTTTCAAAACTAGATGATTAGAATTGCAGCACAAGAAGAAAAACATAACCTCTAACTCAATCCATTTATTTTCCAAAAAATTATGACATTTTGATATTTATCTCTTCATAATTGTTCTTACACATAAAACCAATAAAAGAGATGTGTGGATTTGTTATGTGGGTACAAACTTCCACTTCCACCAACTAAAGGGCAATTGGGCCTATTATTAAATATCTTCTACATCATTTATTTATTATTGTAAATTTATCTTTCTAAGTCTTCAAACATAACATAAAAATGTAGAATGTCATTCATTTCTAGAACCTCGTCTATATATGTATAAAGATCAAATTATTTATTTTTAAGATTAGTTTATAAAATATACTTAAATTTAACTCAATTAATTTTATTTACAATTATGTAATTAGAATTTTAAAATGTTAAATTAACACATAACAAAAAAAATTGATATGCTTCAACCAACAAATCGTAACTCAAAAAAGGTATTCTAATTTGACAAACACAAATACAAAAAAAATTGGTATAATCATTGCACCTCCAATTGCTAGTTACTAAAAGTGTTGGTTCAAAGTAATGAGTTTGTCTTCATCAATTTTATCTATAAGTAGCTTAGTCAACATTAGTGGTCAAAGGTCAATAATTGTTTGCATCTCTATTTCAAATTAGATGTGTGATCATATTGTTTCTTAGTTACCCCATGTTTTGGTTATAATTTGGATAGGTGAAAGGTTAAGAGGGTTCATTATTTATTTTCATTATAAAAGAATTAATATTTAAATTTTAATTAAGAAAGAATTTTCTTAAAATAGATTATTATAAGATGTTTAAATATATTATTGAGGCTTTAAAAAAATCCTAATAGAAGGCATAAATAACAGGTGACTTCTTTCAGTTAATATGGGATGACCATTCTTGCATGAATGGTGGAGAGATATGTTTTAGTTAACAGAGAATGACTTGGACCCACCTTGGGCACCCAAGTTGCATTCTTGGAGTTATCTCATTTGCATGCTTAGATATTTCAGAAGGCTGAGTTAAGTGGGCCCACTCTTGGGTGCCTACTTTGAGGATAAAGCCTTGAAGATATTTACAGAATAAAGGTTGAGTTAGTACTTCAGTTTGGGACGCCCAAATGGATGAAGGAGGTGATTTGACATTGTTCTTTGTCATAACTTTACTTGCAAGAGATAGGCATACCTTTTGTGAGATAGGGATTGAGAATTGTAATTGTAACTCTTTTGGAGTTTACAAAGTTGTTTATTGCCTATTTATCTCAAGCAAGTTGAAGAGAGTTATTATTGATCAGTTTTATTGCAAGTTGTGAAAAAGATTTGTTGAAGGAAAAAGAAGCATCTCAAGCAAGGATTGGAATTATTGTAACTTATTCTGAGATTAAATAATACATTGATTCTTGGAGGAGTTTTTTCCCAAAAGGGTTTCTCCAAGGTATATGTTGTGTATCTTCTAATATTCTGCCTAATTCTTCTACAACCTTTTGTCTTTATTCTACAAATGATAAAATGAATTAATCAGATAATCACCCACAAAGAATTTGTAACAAATAATACATATTTAGATCAACAAGTATAATAGTTTTATAAAGTATTAAACTACATAAACACCTCGATTTTCAACAATAAAAATTACATTATATAAGCTAAGTAAATAGGTAATATTATAATATTAATATATTTTAAAATATTGTTATAATTATTAATATAGTGATTTACTATTATATTGATTATATTAATCATAATAATATAATAATAGTAATTATATTATAATTAACATAGTAGTTAATTAAGATAGTTTATTAATATATATAAATATATATGAAAGGAGACCCTACAACATAAAATAACCTATATTAAATATAATATATAAATTAATATTACATATAATATAAATTAATATATTACCTACATAATATAGGTTCACTTATTTACCTACAAATTATTACCTAATAAATTCTATAAGAAGAAGGAGAACATATATAATCAAATTATATCATAAAATATAAAAAAACATAAAAAAATAGATAAAGATATTAGTTTAATGGAAAAAATAATACAATTTTTTTTTTAAATTTTAATAGTGTGAATCCAAATCTCTATAAAATAGTTAATTGATTTTTATAAGATTTTCTTTAATAAAAAAATAACAATTACATAAAAAAAAAAAAATCATTCTTAAAAATATGTCAAAATAAGTAATATTTATTTACTTTGGAAAAATTTAATGAAATAATTTTATAAAGCAAAAAATGAAAAATCTTTCTTTAAAAAAATGTTTAATTTGCTTCATTCGTCAATAACACACATAACTTTTTTAACCAATCAAATGCACAAAAAATAATTTTTAAAATTTGTAAAGTTAAATATTTTATAAGTTGACTTTACGAAATTGAATTTTATTTTAATTTTTGTTTAAATATTGTTTTTGATTGGTTGAAAACTAAATTATTAATAACTAGTTAACTAAAAAAGCCAAAGTCATATGCCTAAGGCAAGTACTAATAAATTATATGTTCAAATCTTTTAAAATTGAAATTAAAATTTATTTTAATAATTATTTTATATATATAATAAGTTTTTGATAAATATAATTAATTTTTCAATATTAAAAAAAATAAAAAATTATGAATTGACTTTTTTACCTTTTGAATAGGTTTCATTTTAATTTTTAACTTTTCAGTTTGATGTTAAAAGTTAAATTTCTAGTTTTACAATTTTAACATGGTTTATTTTTAATTTTATTATTTAGTTAAAGTATCATTTTCATTTTTAAAATTTTTAACTTATTTAATAATTTAACTATATTTATGGTTTATTTGATAATATTATAATAATTTTTTTATTTGTTAATTGAGTTTATCTTTCAATTAATGTTAATATTGTTTGTAATATATTAATTATCTTTTTTATATACATATTTTATTATTATTTCAATTCTAATAAATCAAAATTTTGGTTTTTTTTTTTAATTTAATCATTTATTAACTTGAAAATTTTATTATTCATAATTATTTTTTAAAATTATTATGTTTATTAATATTTGGATTTTGGTATATTTTGACTTTGTATTAAGTTATTCTATTTTAATTTTTTATTTATATTTAAGTTTGAAATTTATTTTTATTATTTATGCCTTCTTATAAAATTATAAATAATAATTAAAAAATATTAGAATTAATTTAATTTATAATTATTTGTCTTATTAAAGTTTAAGTATTGTATAATAATTCTATTTTGAATTTTTATTTAAATTTATATAATAAAATTAATTTCAAACTCTAAATCTAAATTAAAAGTTATAGTGTGTGCGAGAGAGAGAAGATAACTTTTGTTTAGTCACTTCATGCCAACAATCCAAGAATAACACATGTCCCTAGGGATTTATGCTTAGGGTGGCCTATCATTTGATTAAGGATAGGATAATTCACCTTTATAACCTCTTTAGTGTACCCATTGCACACTTAAGGAGGAAAATAGATAGAGAGAGAGAAAGAGAGAAGAGAGATGGAGATGGAGATAAGATATGGAAACATATCTAGAGAAAAAATAGAAAGAAAAGAAGAGAGAAAGAGAGAGGGAGCAAATGAGACAAAGGAGGAGATATGTAGATAGACAAAGAGAGAGAGATAAAGAGAGTTAGATAGAGAGAAACAAAGATAGAAATGGAGGGATAAGGAGAGGGAGAGGGAGATACAAAATGAGAGGAGAGAAAAAGATAGTGATAGAGATATAGAGATAGAGAGAAAAAGAAATAGAGAGATAGAGAGGGAGACAAAGAGATATAGAGAGATAAAAGAGAGATAGAGATATGGAGATAGCAGTAGATATATAGAAGAATAAAGAGAAACAAATAGAAAGAGATAAGAAGAGAGATAAAGAAAGAGCAAGAGGAAAAGAGAGAAGAGGAGAGATATAGATAGATATAGTCACATAGAGAGTGAGATAGAGAAATAGAAGAAGACAAAAAATATATAGAGGTAGAAAGATAAAGAGGGAAAGGGGAGAGAGGGGGGAGATAAATAGGGATAGCAAAAGAGAGTAAGGAAGAGAGAGAGAGATAGGGAGACGGAAAGAGATAGAGAGAGGAAAATAGAGAAACATAGATAGAGTTAGAGAGAAGGGAAGACAAATATAGATATAAAAAGGGTAGAGAGAGGGAGAGAGAGATCAAGAGATAATGAGAAACATAGAGATAGAGAGATATAGAGATATAAATATATCAAGCTTTTTCTCTTCCTATATCTCTCTATATATATCTCTACATTTGTACCTCTCTCTCTCTCTATATATATATATATATATATCTCCCTCTCTCTACCTATCTTTATATATAACTTCCTATATCTTTCTATCCCTCCATAGATCTCCCTCTCTTTGTCTCCCCTCTTTATATCTCTATTTCTCTCTCCCTCTCTCTCCATATCCATCTTTGTCTCTATCTCTATCTTCCTTTCTATCTCTATCTCCTTACCTCTCCATGTCTCTCTCTCTCTCTTTCCCCTATATCTTTCCTAATCTCTTTCTCTCTCTATCACTCTCTCTTTCTATGTCTCTCTACTTCTCTATCCTCTCTCTATTTCTCTCCCTCTTCCTCTCCCTCTATATATATATCCCTCTCTATCTCTATCTCAATATCTCTCTCACTCACACACACCCTCCCTATATTTATCTCTATTTATTTCTCACACTCATCTCCTTTATCTCTATCTCTTCCTCCCTCTATCTCTATCTTCCCATCTATCCCTCTCTCTCTCACTCTTTATATCTCATTATCTCTATCTCTCTCACTTATTCACTCAATCTCTTTCCCTATCTCTTCTACTCTCTCTATATCCCTCTCTACCTCTCCCTATATATCACTTCCTATATCTTTATCTTGCTCTCTTCAACTCCCTCTCTTTCATTGTTTCCCTCTTTTTGTCTCTATTTAGCTCTCTCCCTCTTTGTCTCTCCTTCCATCTCTCCCTCCATATATTTATATCTCTATCTTTTTCTTTGACTCTTTATATCTCACCCCCTCTATCTTTCCCAAGTTGTAGCTATCTCTCCATCTCTCCTTTCTATCCCTATCTCTCCCTCTTTCTATATCTATCTCTCCCTTTCTCCCCCTCTCCCTATAACTCCTTATTTCTATATATTTATGCTTCTCTCTCCTATCTCCTCTATTTTTCTCCTTCCTCTCCCTCCCTCTATATATTTATACATAACTATCACCGCCCCTCCCCACCCCTCTCTCTCTCTCTCACACACACACTCCTTGTTTCTCCCTCCCTATCTCTACCTCTCTATATTTCTTCCTTCATCAATCCCTCTATCTCTATCTTATTATCTCTCCATGTCTCTCTACCCCTATATCTTTCTATCTCTACCTCTTATATATCACTCCCTATATCTTTGTCTTCCTATCTCTCCCTATCTCATTCTCTCCCCCTCTCTCTCCCTTTCTCTTCATCACTATATATTTATGTCTTCCATCTCTATCTATCCCTCTATCCTCTCTCTCTATTTATCCCCCTCTCCTCTCCATATCCCTCTCCTCCATCTCCATCTCCATTTCTGATTTCATTTCCATCTCTATCTCTATCTCCTTACCCCTTTGTCTCTCCCTTGCTCTTCCCCCTATATCTCTACCTCTTTCCATCTCTACCTCTCCCTCCCTCTCCCTCTCTCCCTATTTGAAGCATAATTTGAGCCTATTGGTAATGGAGCTTGATTATCTTTCTGATTTAGAGGTTTTGTTTTAGTTGTGTGTAGATCCTTGTAAGTGGATGCATAATTGATTTGAAGTTGTCATTTTTCCATTAAAATTTGAGACCCTTGATGCACAAACATCACTTTCTAAATGGACTACCAATTGACCTCATGTATATTGAACACATGTATGCAAAAAATAGACCAAAATTTTCCTCAATTTATCTTACACACATCTTCAGCGTACCCATTGCACACCAAAGTGCACTTGCTAGTTAATTTTCTTTTATGAAAATACCTGTAGACTTTTATTTTCTTTTAAAATTAGATAATACAATATTTAAATGGCACATTTAAAACTTAAATTAAAGCATTTAATTTTTAATTCTAATTAGTTGTCCGTAGAAAATGAAAAAAATGCATGATTTCCATACTTGCAATGACAAATTCAAAAAAATCGACGTTTGCAACTGTACACTAAAGAAGTTTAGACATTTGCTGTTGACGAATGCAAAACAGTTGGATGCAAGAACCCTAACTGTGTCTTTCAGAGAGCTCCAAAGAAGTTGCAGCGAACGAATTCAAGTCTGCAATGTCAATGTAAGAATGCTTAACAGCCGAGGGCACAAGAAGATTCACAGGCAAAGCGGCCTCACCGCAAAGTATCTGCAACACTTGTTTCATGCTAAGCCTTTCCTCTGGATCAGGGTTTGAACACACAAGCCCCACTACAAGCACAATCTCAGCCTCTCCCTTATCGTAATCGTCCCCAAGCCTCTGATCAACAGCATCCAGTAATCTCTTATTAGCATACAAATCCCAAACCCATTGAACCAAAATCACACCTTGAGCATCTACAGGTTTCCTTCCGCAGGCAACCTCCAGCATAAGAGCCCCAAAGCTGAACACATCTGTGGAAGGAGAAGCTTTACCAGAATGGATAAGCTCAGGTGCAATGTACCCCGGCGTGCCCACCACATGAGTAGTTTGGGGTTTTTCACTGTGCTCGTATAACCTTGCCAGCCCAAAGTCCCCTACTCGGCCATTCAGATCACAGTCCAATAATATATTACTGGATTTAATGTCCCTGTGCACCACTCTTTTTTCCCACTGCTCGTGTAAGTATAGCAGCCCGGCTGCTACATCCGTGAGAATTTTGTATCTCTGAGCCCATGTAAGCTTCAATTCCGGACTGAACAAATTTCTGTCAAGGCTTCCGTTGGACATGTAGTCGTAGACGATGAAGAGGCGCTCGTTTTTTCTGCACCAGCCCCTGAGGGGTACCAGGTTGCGGTGCTGCAGCCGCCCAAGGCTGGAGATTTCTGCCATGAATTCCTTCTTTCCTTCTGTGCAGTCTTTTGTGATACATTTCACAGCGACTTCTTCGCCGGAAGGCAGAGTGCCCCTGTATACACACACGCCCAGAGCGCCCATAGCCAAGAATATTGTCTTCCCTGAAACCCTGCAATAAAAACACAGTGGTAAATCCCTTATTCGGAGTTCTCTTTCACCTTAGAGAAAAAATTGTTGGCAGTACTAAAAATTTGCACTGGGCACAATTTTGAAACAAATAAGGCTTATCGCTGACTTAAAGCTTTCTGACCTGAGTATAGTAAGAAAAATAGATCTTAAAACAAAAATAAAGTGATGAAATGCTATCAAGATCCAATGAATTTAAAAAATGGGGTTAAAGAGTTAAATTTGCCTGACTAGCAATTACCCAGCCATGGCAGGATTTTGGTAAGAAGTTAGATTCACACTGTGAGATTAGCACATTAATCAGATGCATGCCCGTATGTGTAACAGACATGTAATTAGTCAATTTAGGCTAAGCCCAGCCTCATCATCTGGAAGGTTTGAATAGCCCAATAGCTTGTTCAGTTTGTCGAATTAATAATTGAAAAGTTTTGTTTTTTTAAATATTGAACAAAGCAATTTAAATTTTAAGAATGCAATTACAAAAGTAGCTGAGAGAATAGTGATACAACAAAAAAGTTTGTGAACATCAAATAATATGCTTGGATTATGCTGAGGGAATGGAAGCTAAGCGGCTAAAATATTCATGAGGATGTCATAAAATTTCCCTTCCATTCACTATTACCTTTGTGGCAAGGTTGAGTTGTCTATAACTATATCTGTGTGGCCAATATTGCAGCTCCCATTTTCCGTAGAATTCTATGTATTCTATCTTTTTGAGCCAATAAATTGTGCCTGAAATGAGTCCCAAGATGAGAGCTGTTGAGCATATTATAATAGTGGATATGAACTTTGTATTAGTGTACCACTTGCGACTTTTGGCATAAAAGGAAGGAAGATGCAAGATGTCTAAATTTGGAGCCTTGTTGCTTCCAGTGGCCAAGCTCCATGCCAAAATGTAATGATCCTCAACTAGAGGGAAATTACCTGTTGATGCAAGATAATTCAATATTCTCTCATAAAATTACAAGAAAACCAAAACAAAACTTGTAAAGTTCTCATTCACAAATCTTTTTTAAGATATAATTTGTCTACAATATTTTCTCTATTGAACGTGAAAAATGCTACTAGAATCTATAAACAATTATATTGAAAACCTCTTAAAGATGAGAGATTTTCACCTTATATGAAATATCAAATTTATCTTGCTTTCTATAAGATATATATTGTGCCATTGCATTTTCTTTCTTTCTAACAAATACTTGTTACTTGTACTAGTTATGCCTATCAATAAAATGTCTAATAGTTTTAAAATCTAAACAAAAAAATTAGTGGAAAAAGTCTTAGATACACATAGATACTACATATGTGAACATACATGCACAATGTCAAAGGTTTTGACAAAATACCTCAATGAAAAAATGCCATGGAGTAGAATCGCTATTAGATGTACTTTGGTATTAGACAAATTTTTCGTAACAACACTATAGACCTAAGAAAACGAATACTCGCACGTGCATAGTTAGATTCATTACCTTTTCTAGAAAGAAAGTTCAAAATTCTAGGATTGTATGAGAGAATATAGAATTTTAGGCCCCAACCAACTAGATGGATGCACTTTTGAATTCCAAGGCTAGGGGAGAGGACCCGGTAGTTGTGCACCCTAACTTCATGCTTCTCAAAATCCTACATGAAAATTTCAAATCACTCCCAATTTTTTACAGTAGCTTACTTGGCAAGTCCCCTGCTTATAACTTTCATTTCAAAGTCACATCATCAAATATGATGCCACATTAGCATGCTTTTTGTCAAGGTGTCCAAAAAGGCCTAAAAAAAAGTGAGACCAATACTTGTGCATTCACAGCATGGGTAGTTGAGCGTTGATGTGGCATCCCATGATTGGTTGCTTTTTAGATCAGAGGAATACATTTTGTTTAATTATGGATAGTCAAGTCACAACTACTATCACAACTATTGGGAATGATATAAACAACTACTATCACAACTATTGAAACATGCTCAACTACTGGGTCCTCTCCCCTACCCAAAGTAAAACCTAGTCTAGATACAATTGCGAGGTCCTTTTGGGCACACTTGATTAATTGTACCTAATTGTGAAGTGATCTGACACTATTTTGTGCATGCAATCAAATTATACAAATGTACTAAGTTTAAATTGTATACATGTTGGATTAGCCATAGATGGTTGGAGCTTTTAATTGACTACAATGTGTTTCTAATATTTTGAGTTTAACTTATAGACAACTCTTGAGGGCTATATCTATCAATGAATAATGTCATTTGACATATTTATTATGGGTTAATTTACCATATAGACTATAAAGCTAATTAATTATCTATACCAATTTTATTTCAATTCTAATTTTTTTTAGATTAAGTTATTCTACTAGTAAATTCTTCAAAATAATTTTATGTGTGTTTTGATAATTTAAGAATATTTAATCCTAGTTCTTGTAAATGTAGTTGACATGATGGACTTTATTAGGATTATTAAGTCAAGAAAGCTTAAAATCTTGGCAATAGGAAATAGGATTTATATATACAATAAATAATCCCTAGTCCTTGAGGACTTGAATTGAAACTATTTACCACTTTTGTGCATGTATGAAAGGTAAAATTGTTATTGGTTGTTTGACAACTAAACCATTTTATATTTAAGTAAAGGAAATAAATATGTTGGATTTCTTCATCTACATTACATTACATTGAATTTTTGCAACTAAAGTTCAATAAAAGTTGAAAGAAAAATTGTGTTTTATTTTCTTATTCTCCTACTTGTTCTCATGGTCTCTTATTTGGGAATGGTTATAAATATGGTGCTTAGGTTTGAGATATGTATGCACTTTTATTTGTAGGGGGTTATGCTACCAAAGTTTCTCTAGATATAGTTAGTTTTTTGATAAAAGAGTAGAAACTCTAATTGTATTATAGCATGACAATTTTGATTATTGAATAATACGTTAAAGCTCCTTAGTTGGGTTTTCTTGGAAGGGTTTTATGAGGGTATATATTGTGTCAAGGATTTTTATTTTATGTTTCGCATTATTGCATGCATGATATAATCTTTCTAAAATTCTTGGATCTTACCTATTTTAGCATTTCTCTCCTTTGAATGTTAAGTAGGAAATTGTTTAGTTGTATATGGCTTCCTTTCATTTTAGTTGTAGGAAGTTGTTTAGTCATATATGTTTCAAGTAGATATTGCTCTATTATTTGTATGTACCCATGTGTAACTAATTTTTTTTAGGAATTTCTATAATGAGACTTTTGAGGTCACATTTTTTGACCTATTACATTGTCTATTAGCAAGTGTCTTAACATTATGAAACCATTGTACAAATCCTTTATAGTGATCTTTTGTAATATATATGGGATATTTCTAAGTGGGCATATGAAGTAGTTTTAATAATGTGATTGTTTGTTATGTTATTTATTTACATGTGTGTGAAATTCTTGTTCTTTATTGTAAATTCACTTGATCTCTCTCTTTCTCTCTCTAGTTTGATGGTGTTTGCTAACTAATAAGCACCTATTCTAAGTGTCTAAATGAATAAATATTTTATTCAAATATATCTATTTTCCCCCCTAAATAGTTTAGCATTAGATTAAGTCATGCTATTATGCAAAGTTTAGTTTTATAGACCATGCTAAACATTTGGTGAGATAAAATTTGTTACACCTTTCAAGAATTATGTTATTGGAGTTTTATCCACTTGCATGATATATTATTATAACTTTTGCTACATCATGTGAGAGCTCATGTCAAACATATCAATATAGGATTATGCTTGTGTGGGTTCCAGATTGCATGTGTTATAAGTGTAGACACTTAAATTTGGACACTTACATTTTTCCAAATTTATCCTTGTTCATCTAAATATATGCTTATTTGCATTAATTAAGTAATATTTCTATTATTTAATCAATACCCTTAAATTCTTCTAATTCCCTAAGGTATTTAGTTAATAATTAAATACATAATTCCTCAGATAATTAAATAAATAATACATTTATTTAATTCCTCACATGTCACATCCTCCATCACTTTTCTTAATCATAATCCACCTCCTAATCCCATCATTAGGGATGTGCACATGCCTAATCCATGATTAGGATGTGTCACATCCTCCAACTTTTACAAGTTGTCTCATAATCTTCATTAGCCACTAACTATCTTCTAATCATTGATTAGCTAGTCTAATCAACATCTTGGTCAACTCTCTCATCTCCCAAGGAATATTAAATTCTTTTCATTATCCCCATGTCCTTCCAAATATCCCTTCAAGACTCTCTTCTTCCCCATGCAAATTGAGTTCTAGAACTCTTCACTTGTCACATCAGTCATATGAAGACAAGTACTTACCTTTTTAAGGACCTTGTCTTATCCAAAGTACTTCTCAACTTCCTTTTTGGGAACCTTGTCTTATCCTTAAGATATCCTCAATCATGTGAATTAAAAATTCACTTTTATTCTTCCAAAGCTTTCCCCTTCCCCATGTGGATCATTGAGAGGTCACATCAGTCACATCCCAAGGTACTTGCAAGTACCTCCAGATCATATGTCATTTTCCACATCACCTGACCTCTTGACATCTCATCTTCCACATGGCAAGATGTGAGGGCTTGTGAATCCTCAACTCACCACAGCCCTTCATCTTACCCATGTTGGAAAGATCTTGACTGTTTAATTCCCTAGAGGCATTTCCTCTAAAATAGAGGATTTTTGGCTTCACCCTTTCATTATGCATCTTCAAGCTCAAGCATTCAAAATTCAACTCTCATAAACTCATACTATCATCCACCATTGTTGAATCCTCAAGCTCTTGCATCCATTTTTTTGATCCATCAAAATATCCACATCTCTCATTTGAATCCTTATTAAACCCTTATCATTTTGCATCCACTTTTAACACTCTTGCCATCAAAGGAGCACACAAAACATCAATCATCAAAGGGCCAACCAAGGAGCAACTTGAACAATGTAAAAAATCAGCTTTCTTATCTTTATTTTGTTTGAGTTAACGTAGCCCTATCTTCAGGTGTTGAGTGTTGTTTGTTGTCTTTTGCATTTTGTTTTGCATCATTTAGATAGGCTAACAACTCTTGATCACAATAAGAAAAATTTAAGATGATTCATATTAAGGGAATGACCTATGTTATCTCTTTAGTTGTATGTGTAATCTACTAACTTGTTCATAGTAAGCTAGCACACTTAAATACTTAGTGACAAACCTTGGGGTTTTAGTGTGGATAGGATATGGTTTAGTAAAGACCTTGTATATTTTATCTCCCTTGAACTTTCTTTTTAATGACCTCTAAAATCACACTCATCATTTTATAGATCTAAAGTGTATAGGAGGATCCACTATTGTTAATTAGGCTCTAATTATCTATAGTCTAATGATGGGTTGTTCCCTTATATATAGATCAACATACATCCCAAGTCTAGGTCATGTGTACATTCTCTAAGGTGGTAGGATTGTAGTTTTGAGATCAAACAAGTTGTATTCTTTATTATTTCAAAATTTACATTTGTCACCTTAATTTCATGTCGAGTCAAATCTAAGCTACACAGTTTTGGAAATCTAAGCCATAGCTAAGAAATTAAAGTCTTTTTATTGCCTTAGTTTCATGTTATGAACTTGAATATAAGTTACATAAGCTTGTACATAGCTAAGCTATGCATAAGAAACTAAAAGAAAAGTCTCTAGAACAAGTAGCTTGTAGAAGAAACTATCAATTATAACATAATCTCCATAATAGTTGTATTTTGATTTATTAAGTTCACACATACATACCAATAGTATTGTTAAAGGTGTCACATGGTATGTTAGTAGATATAATTATATTGAATATTATAGTTTTCTTTTTGCTTGATAAATCGCTGCTAAGGGGCAACACCCGTTGCTTTTGATTAGAGCTATGAACCAATGAGGTCACATTCGAGGGACCTAATCCCCACCATTCATATTCCTACACCTTCCTTCATTCCCACCAAGCTCCCTGTAGGACCCGACGTCATTCCTCCATCTACTTCACCTACCTGCATTCCCACCAAGCTCGCTGCAGGACCCGACACCATTCCTCCTGTCTACTTCACCTACCTACATCCCCACCAAGCTCCCTGCAGAACCCAATGCCAATCCTCTTATCTACTTCACCTTCCTGCATTCCCGCCAAGCTCCTTGCAAGACCCAACACCAATCCTTTGTCTTAACACCCCTTCAAGCTCCACCTCTCTATTGATCCCTCCAGCTCTTGGACCCCGTAGTAGCGGGGTAAACCCACAAAAGTGGTTTACAATTTGAGTGAGGAAGAAAAAGTGGCAAAAAATGACCCCATACAAGAAAATTTGGTTTTTGGGGTTCAAATGAACCCTTTGGTTCGAACAAACCAAAAAAGGGTTTGAATGAACCCTGGTTCGTGCAAACCAGTTAAATGCAAGGTGGACCCCATTCCCGCCAAAAAAATAAAGAAAGACACTTTTTGAGAGGGGATTTGAATGAACCCTGGTTCGAGCAAACCCCTTGGGGTTCGCTCGAACCTCCCCTGGTTCACTCAAACCCCCTAATTCCCACCTTGTCATCCTTTGGCATCAAAAATGTCCAAAATTTTGTGTTTTGAAGCTCAGGTTGAGGATGAAAATGGAGGAGACTTCACAAACCCAACTAGAATTAAGTAGTCCTCGAAACGAGCTATCTAACAACTATAATTTTAATATGTTTTGGTTTTATTATGTATTTGTTTTTATAGTTTTATTAAACATATGTTTTTCATCGAAAATCAAGCTCTTTGTTCTACACTTGTGGAAAAATAATAGATTATCAAAAACAAAATTAAAAAATATGAGTGCACCAGATATTGAAGTCCTTGATTCAACAAAAAAAAATGAATTTTGATACATATAAAAAAATTTACGTGTTATACGGTCTGCCTATGTCTGAATTGTAATTGGTTTGACTTCGAAACTTGATTAAAGAAAAAATATTAAATAAAAAACTATCTAACCAAGTGGAAGCACTAGATATCGAGGTTACAAATCTAAATTCGAAAGAATTAGAATTTTATCCTTCATAGAAAAAAATTTATGCCTTCTACGATGAACGTCACTCCTTAAAAATGTTATTTTCTAAAGAAAAAAAACTAGTTTTCGAAGGAGATGGAAAAAGAAGTGCAATCTGATTCCAAAAATTTTGGAAAAAATATATTAAGAATATACAGACAAAATGTCACGAAACTCTAGTTTGCATCATCTTCAAATTCCTCATAGTTTAGCCGCTATAGGTGCCCGAAAGTAAAGATTTAGTTAGAAAAAATTATTTCAATGTCCAGTTTGGCCAAAAATTGTAAACTAGTATTGTTGGATCACCCAGGCTTGCACGCCACCCAACCCCTCCTCTGTGTGCTAATCACTGCCACCCTTGCACAGGCATTCCTTCGTCATTTGTGCATCGTCCAACGTTCCCTTCTTTCTCTAGCGAGCGATAGTTCGTCCCACCTTCCATTCGTGGGATTCAAACTCAAGTGAGCAGGGAAGTTGTTGCTTGCAACTTGCAAGTTGCACTGCGGGGTCATCCCCATATTGAATATTATAGTTAATGTTGTGTGTTGTAAATAATTTTACATGTGAAAGAAATATTATTTTTTAGTTTGATAAGATTTTTTTATATTAAATAATAGATCTCTTTCAATTATTTGATATTAAAAATTGATAAATATTCATTCCACCAGATTTATATAAAATAATATTAAATAATTATTTTATAAATAAGAATTCAAAAATATCAAAAATCAATATTTATAAATAAATAAAAATTACAACTTAAAATAAAATGATATGAGAAGTCTTAAAATTACTATTGAATTCCTTAATTTGAAGTTTTATTCACATTATTATGAAAACATACATAAATTAATTCAATAAAAGGAAGTGTTTATAAGAGTGTTTAAAGTAATAAAAGTTAGTTCTATAAATTTTATAAATATATTTTAAAATTTGAAAGTATTTAATATTTTTATAATAAAATATTAACATACATGATATTTATCAAAATTTATTTTAATTGATAAAATATGCATTTTTTTTTTATTCAAGGGGTAAACGATTTTGAACCGGAGCTATGAACCGAAATACAACCATTCAACAACACCACCCCAACGGGATTTGAACCTCGGTGGCAAGAACAACAATGCTACATTTAAACCAACACACCATGCCAATACCGGCTAAAATATACATAATTTGGAATGAAATGATAAATTTATAAAAATTACTAAAACATTTGTAAATACTTTAATATAAATATAATTAAATTATATTTAAATTAAATTTACATTAATTAGATTTAAGAAATATATAATTAATAAGAATTAAATATTTTAATTTAATAGATCTCACTTACCTTATACCTATTATCAAATTAAACTATAAATAGTAGTTATGCAAAACACATTAATATTTTTAATTTAAAGGAAATATATAAAATAAATATGTTTATAATTTTTTTCGTATGTGTATCTTGTATGGCTTGATTATTAATTTTAAATAAAATAGTATTGTAAAGGTAAACAGTGCATTTTAACATTTTTTCTATTTTTTTTGTTTCAATTTGACCATTAGTTTTCAAGGTAATAAATATTAGTGTCCAATGTTTGTATTTATATGTAAGAGTTGGTGTACAGCTCACACCTTATCAAAGTTTGAGTCCCTATTCTTCAATTGTTTGAACCTAATTTTCAGATTTATTATTGTATACCCTAATTAAAAATTGCATCCTCAACTTCCCTAATCTAATTTTAATATAGGCCCAAGCCAACTCACTTCCAACTTGTCATTTCCGACCAACTGAAGTAAAAAATATTCAAATGGTGGTGCTAGGGTGTTGTATAATAGAAAAATCCTTAAGTTAATTTAGACATCCATCAACTAGAGCATTTATCCATTCAAAGATATATTTGAGCATCTAGGAGCATTGCATCAACATTTGAAATCAATAAGACATCATAAACATCTATATTTTTGTTTGGAGTATCTTTTAATTTATTTAGATTAATTAAATCAATCCATAAATTTAATTATGAAAAATGGAAGGGAGCAATTTTGTTATGACCCATTTGTTGAATCATGAGATTTTACTCAAAATAATATACTATTTTATTCTTTATTCTTTATTTTTTTATAGATACATAACATATATATCTTGTATTATTTTAGCATAAGATCATGTATTGATGAACAAAATCAAACCAATGACATTATTGAAAATATTTTTGCTCAAAATTAAAAAAATACATATTCAATTAGGTTTGAAATTCCCGTATAATACAAAAATAATTTTCTCCACCTCTTTTGTATCAATAGGATCCTCAAATTAATGGACATTCAAGGATTTTGGAACATGAGATTTCAATTATTCATCTCTATCATAGCCCGAATGTATTTTTGGCCACCTAAGACATGTGTAAAGGAAGAATTTGATTGAAGTGCAAACATGCACAAACCCTCATCCTCCTTTTTTTTTGTCTTAGTGTAGCTTAAGGATATTTGTGACCAACCTTATGCATAATTATTTTTAATGCTTGGTTGCATAGATGATTTCTACCTCTTAAAAACACTAATGGGAACATTTAAGAAATTTTATGACCAATTGTCCCATTTATTTCTTTTTTTCTTAATATTTAGATGTTTGTAAGGTGATAATACATGAATATCTTCTTAAAGTAATAACACATAAATTTCAATATTAAATTTTATAGAAATTTATTTACAAGAATTGAAAAATAAAGGGCATGCAAAGTGCCATTTAAATATTAAAATTTATGTAATTAGTTGAGTAAAATTTGAAATATTTTACAGAAAAAAGAGGACTCGCAAATGGTCAATGGTAAAGTATCATTCTTTGATGGATTTCCTTGTGAATTATAAAAATCCACTTAGTATTTTTTCAAGCATGACTAAACTTTATTCAAATTATAAGGAAGCTCTACAGAATAAATCCTTAAGTGATACCATCAACAAGGTATTTCTATTTTTATTCTTATGATTAGAGATTCAAATATCATTACTAGTGTCTAAAGTATCACTTTGTTTAATGTATCCTACAAAATATTAGTCAAATATTTCTACTTTTTCCTACAATTGTTATATTAGATAAAATAAGGTTTATTAAGAGCATATAAAACCTAGATAATATCATTGTGCTATGCAAGGAATGAATAGGTTTGATCCTCTTGGTAGCATATAATATTCCTTAAGCTTGACTTCGAGAAGGACTATGACCACATTGGGTGACCTTTTAATTTCACCATTCTCAAATAATCAAGGTTTGTTCACATTTTTTTCTCTCCATAGTTCAAATCCTCTTTGTTGATGATTTAGCTTCTCACTAAATCTTTTGGTTGTCGCCTTGCGCAAATACAAGAGCAAGGATTCATCAAGAGAATATATTTCCCTAATTTGCATAGCTAGCTTTTGAATGGTCACTTTGTAGAGGATTCCTTTCTTATTATAGTTGGAAATAAATATTACTTTTATGAAGCCATGGATTGTCTTGAAATTTTCTAAAAGTATTCAAGCTCTAACCTATAATGGAATAAGAATCCATTCTATAATTAGAGTATGATTCCTTTACTAGTTTGGTTTAAAAAATATTAGAAATTTATAGCCAAAGGGAAAAAAAATTAATTGCTTGGCATTTCCATAGATGTTCATAATTATCCTCCCACCCTTTGGTAGCATATACTTCAACACATGCATTTTTTTTTACTAGATTACCAAGCCTCTTTTCTTGATCATAAGTTTTAAATTTACACTAAAGTTCTTGCTACAACTAATGTAAGCATTATTCCTTATGTTGGTCTCCCTTAAAAGAGACATGAAAATATCACCAAGCTATCTCATGATTTCATCTAGGCCAATACCAAGAAAATTTGAGGTTTTCATAGAATTTCTTGGGTTATTTCCTTCTTTTCAAAGGACAAAAAATGAAAATGCATTAGTAATGTCCATAGATAGAGCGTTATACTTTGTTCTAAGTGGATTATTTGAGATGTTTAAAGATTAAAGAATTGAAAAAGTATCTTTAGATATTGTATCTCTACTCATTCACCAAATGCATCAAGAAGGTTTGAGAAAAATGTGGTCTCCAAACACTCTTCAAATCACCTCATCTTGAAGGCTTTTGAGTTAGTCAAATTATTTCTCAAAATGTGTTAGAGATGGGTTTAGGACTAGTCTTTCCTTTAATGACCATAACATTTGGTGGCCTCCCATCATCGATAGCTTTAGTCTACCTTTGAACAAGACTCCAAGAATTTTGGTTCACAAGAATTTTAGAAAAGACATGAATATATTGTGTACAATCTTGTTAATTACAAAGACTAAACTCTTTGGTCTATAGTATAGAAGAAATACAAGATTATCGATTATGATATACACCTTTTATCCTTCATATTTAAGATCTTATTTTGTATTCATGTTGGATAGGATAGGTCTTCAACCATTCATTGATTAATGGAAGGCTTTGTGTTAAAACTATGACATGCTTTTTAAGAACTAGGTAAGAACTACACTCTATGGTTTTTATGTATAATTCTCAATACATTCTCCTTGGCTCTCAAGAAGTTAAACCACCATTGGAGTTTAAATTATTTGCCTCAAACTTGGTTCTTTTAGCTCAAGTTGATTTGGCAAGTGTGGTTTGAGCTTAATTTTGCATTATTTATTTGGTGTTTGGTTTCATAAGGGCTACCCTGTACCTAAAAGACTCCTAAATATTAGGATTTTGCACTCAAGGTTCCCCACCTACAACAATATTGAGTCATTCAAGCATTTATTCTAGATTTCTTTATTGGACCAAAGTACACATGGACTTAGATTTACTACATTTTCTCAGCCTTCCATCTCGATGAATTTTTTTCATAGAGATTTTCTCTGCTTGATATTGTTTAGTGGCTAACTTATATTACTTGTGGCTAGAATTTCTTCAAAGCCATTATTATTTTTCAACATTGAAAGAATAGAAACTCCAAATCTTTAAGAATGGATTTATCTCTAAGTAATTCTCTATTAATAAGAATGTTTATTAGCTCACCTTTTTGTTTTTTCAAATCTAGGCTCTAGGAAAAAAAAAAGTTCTAAAACTCCAACACCTCTAGAACTTACATTAATAAGGAAATGTTTTATCTACTATGAATAACATTTGTCTCATCAACCCATGTTAGGAATCGCAACTTAGTGGTAGAGTAACTCTCATAATTACAACCATTTGTTATTCCCTCCTTACCAAAGAGGGTGGAGCTCACCTACATGTGAGGCCCTTAGGTGAGCATCTCTAAACCAAGACTATGCGAACATGAGATTGATTAATCCTCCACTACTAGGATAAAGGGTGTTTGTTTGTTCCCTTAGTAGTACAAGATGCTCAAGACGAATGAATGGCACTAAATCTGCCCACGTGAATCCTCTTCATCAACTGGTCCCCTTCCTTGAGATGATGTGGACCCTCTTCTCTTTGGTATGATCACTTTGTATATAATTATCTTATATAATACTATATTAATTTTGTACACTCATGGACTATACTACGTACTGCCACTTTTTTTATATATTTTATATTTTGTAATTTATACTATTGTCCAGTTATTTCATTTACTTTTTAATTGATGTGATATCATAAGGCCGTTCTAAATATCAGAAGAAAAAACAGAGAAGTTCCTTTTCGTTCTGGTTATGGTACGCTTCTGTAATATCGATGTATATTCCAAGCAAAGTAATGTTTACAGAAAGACATTGAAGTAGTGAGTGCAAGGTAAACTTCACCTGTAGAAGCTGAAAACCCAACGTACATGTGGTCTTCTATAATCCCATCCAAATCCAAATCTTTCTTCGACACCAGGGCTCTCTGTGGCCTCGCTTCCCCGACCGGTGCAATGCTTATGTCGAGCTGCTTCGAGTCGCCGTTGTAGTCGATCCAGGCCCTTATATTATGCCCACTCTTTAGATTAATGGGCGTCAATGTATTCCCTTGCCAGTAACCAGCAGGTTCCGCGGCCACCGACGTTACACTGTTGAGATCGATCCCCACATGGTTGCTATCATTTTCATTCACGCCTACGCTCTTAACCGTGTCGAACTCTACAGCAAAAATATGGTTGTACTCTTTGCTGTCGCTGGAAGTGTTAACGAGGCCTAAGAACTGACTGGCGATGCCGCCGTTGAGAGCGGGTGTGGCCGCCATGACGAAGCAGAGCCCGTCACCACCGTCCGAGCGGGGCTGCGGAACAATGGCGAATATGAAGGTTGTGGTGAATGAGATTACCGAGCCGTTTCTTTTCATGGGGACGGCCTTGTCACAAAAAGCGTGGCCAATGACGCGCTCTGAGTGATTTGTGAGGCGGATTGCGTTGGATTGTACTGAGGCAGCTGCACCATATTTTATTGTGGTTGTGGCGTTGAAGTGGTTGAAGATGAAAGTGGTATCCTGTGCAGTGGTGAGAGAAGAGTAGGCTTCCACCAGTAGAAACATCGGGACGCACAGCATGAGGTAATTAGCCATCAGTTGGTAAATTACCTTGTATTTCATCTGTGTTATCAGTTATGCAATGAAGAAACACGGGATTATCTCTTATAACCTGGATTCGTTTTAAAGGAATCTTCAAAGAAATGGGGAAAACACTGATCGAAAAGACATACTTGCCAGGATTCCTCATTCTACGTTCAAATAAGGACGACCAGAAGAAATGTCACTCCGTGTAGGAGAAATGTCGGTAAATGGCCCACCACAAACCTCTTTTGTATTGAGTTTCCGACCAGGGATTGAATAAGTGACGAACATTTGCGAACTCTTATATTGCACGGAACAAGTGCCACCTTCTTATTGGCTATTAACTGTTCTGAAAAACATACTCGTGGAAATTTGTAGTAGGGCCTGTTTTCTTTACCATGTCTTTATTCCCCTTTTTTCAGTGGTATTTTTTTCCTTACTTAATTGGGGATCCATATAGCACTTGTTGATTTAGTTGTGATCTAAAGTTGTTAGTGTTGATGACGACTACACATAATTGAATGAAATGTATTTCTTAGATCTAAAAAGCAACAAATCATGTGATGTCACCTCAGCACACCAATAAAACATGACTTAGTGCATCGGTCTCGCTTTTTTTTTGGACTTTTTTGGACACTTTGACAAAAAGCATGTTGATGTGGCATCATATTTGATGATGTGGCCTTGAAACCTTAGTTATAAGCAAGGGACTTGCCAAGTAAGCTGCTGTAAAAAATTGAGAGTGATTTGAAATTTCCACACAAGATTTTGAGAAGCGCGAAGTTAGGGTTCTCAACTATCGAATCCTCTCCCCTAAACTAGTCTTTAATTAATAAATATTAACTATTAAAGAATAATATAATTTATACAAATTTTATCAAAATACTTATATTTTTTATATACATATAATATTAAATTGCTTTTAGATTAATTTCCCATTAAGTGGATTTTTCTTATTGGTTATCATGTAAATAATTTAATGTTAAGGATAATGATGTAGGGAAATAAATATCTTATTTCAATAATTTAAGATGAATATTTTTATTTGATTAATTAAATATGTACAATAATAATAATATATTTAATCTAGAGGTGAATCAAAAGAGTTGGGAAAGATAAATTGAGATTTTATTTCTAGAAATTCAGTGTGAGAGGATTATCATACTTAGTTCTTGAATTCATGACAAGATATAAAGGATAGAGATATAAAAAATTAATGCCCTTGATGTGTTGACTTTCTTGAATTATGTGCAAACCCAAAATCTTTTCGAGGTTGTTCACATACAACTAATATGTGGACATAGTTTTGACCTATATGCATGCAAACTTCTATGACTTGATGTTTTAGAATCATTGCTATCTAATAATGTGTAAGGATTTGCAATATATAAAAATACCATAGAGAAGCTATTGAATTGTGAGGGTCAAGTTTTTATCAATCATCTACCTTGAAATATTTTTTTGACCTTAATCTAATGTTAGAAAACACCAAGAAAACATACAACAATCTAGATACAAATTTTGATTGAAATACATTATTTTTAGTGCTCCAATTGAAGTCTTCCTAAATATAAATGCTCCTTGCAATTCAAATGTTTCTTCTTGTTCATAGATGTCTTTAAATATCAAGACATATTGAATAGAAGCACAAACATGTACCAAGTCATCTCCTAATGGCTAATATGACAAGGCTGAGTTTAATTTATTTATTTTAATTAAATTTTGTTTCAATTATGCATCTTGTAGTAGTGAACCTACTAATTGTGAGATTGACATATTGGGGTATGTGGACCAAGATGGGGAAAAAAAGTGACCAAAGATACAAAATTAAGTATAATGCATATATGCTCCAAAACTGCATATGAGTTACATAACATGGTTGCTTTATAACATGATTTAGTTATGGTTCATACATGTTTTTTGGAGTGCATATGTGTTACCTTATAAACCAATTAAATCCTTCTATTATGCTTGGAACAAGTTTGTATTTTCCAAGCCCAATGGTTGTGTAACAAACCTCCCTAGTCCATAAGCTCAAAACATTGTAATATTTCTTTTTGAATGCAAAACTTTACACTGTTTCATTTTCAAAACAATTACAATAATCACAATATAAATTAAATAAGGTAATAATGAGAATTTAAAGAATATTATCATTGAACAACTTTTCACATTGTATTCTTTAAGGTCTTAAACATTTTTTACAATATAAAGTTGTGTAAATACATCTCAATAGGTTCCTTTTTGTTTTTTAGTTCATGAACATAATTACATAAGTCATCACGTATGGATGATAATATACATCAATAACATAATAAAAAGAGGAAAATTAAGAAAGTTGTCTCTAATAATCCAAGTCTTTGACCTAGTCAACTACAAGAGGGAGAGCATCACCCAAGCACTTTTCCTCCAACCATAGACCAACGGTGCCTCACACACCTTTCTACTAGAAGTGGAAGCCTTTGCAAGAGTAGCATATACAAAAAAAATCTATGGCCATAAAACCAGTTGAGAACTAGTGTTGTGTACTAATGCAAATAATTTATTAAGCAACTTCTAAATTCCTTCTAGCTATGCATGATACTTATGATTAAATTACAACTTTAGACACGAAAACCAATAATGCAAGAAGTGATTTTTCATTACTTTGGCCAAAGATTTTATAATATATTTGCAATCTTACGTGGTTGTATGTTCACTTACACCTATATCTCAAACTAGTTATCGACAGTGATTCCACAACACATTTTCAGTCTAATTCATTAGGTAATAATAAGATAATCAGGTTTTTCCTTCTTTTCAAGTTGATTAACTCATGTCATACATTTGTTTGAAGTTCTTATTCATCACTATTATTTTGGTTTGGATATATATATATATATGTTTGTGTGTGTGTAGGGTAAGTGCACAAATATGGGGGACAAAAAAGTGGCCACTCCACTTTTTGGTCCTAAAATAGAGAAAACACGAACTTGTGTTACAATAAAATACGCTCACATTATGGTTTGGCTTTCACAAAATGTGAACACGTTATAACATGCTCACATTATGTCTTGCATTGAAAAAAATATCTTTCTTCTTGTCATTCAACAAAACTCTATACATTTACATATGGATGTATTTACTTTCTTATACTTTAAGCTATATTTCATGTATATAGTTTTAAGATGTTTGAGAGTGGTTTCAGATCTCTATGAGTTATAATGTAAATTCTAGTTTTCAAAAGATCTTATAATTTTTTAGACTTAGTCAAATTTTAGTAATCAATATGTCAAATTTTAATAATCAAGAGGTCAAATTTTAGTAATTAGCAAGTTGTATCATCTTTATCTCTCTCTATCTCACTCATTGTTTATCCCTTATGCTCTAGAGCTCTCTCTCTCTCTCTCACTATCTCCATCCCTTTATTTGAGTATCTTTACCTTGAGTTTAAGAACTACCTCTCCACCTGTCCATATTATCTCTCCCTCCTTGCCTCCTTCCCTCTCTACTTCTCTCTATCTCTCTTCTCCCTCCCTCTACCCACCCTTCTCTCTAGTAGATAGGGAAGGAGAGAGAGCAGGGATGAAGGGAAAAGTAGGGAGGGAGAGAGAGGTGAGATAGAAAAAATAGAGAGGGAAGGAGAGAGAAGAGAGAGGGGGAGAAGGAGGGAGGGAGGGATAGGTAAGATAGATATAAGTAGATAGAGAGAGAGAGGAGAGAGAGATGGGGAGGGAGGGAGAGAGGGGGGAAGAAGCAATAGAGGGAGAGTTAGGGAGAGAGAGAGAGAGATAGAATAAGAATATAGGGTGAGATAGAGAGTAGAGAGGGAAGGAGAGAGGGAGAGGTAGATATGGAGATAGAGAGAGAAAAGTAGATAGGGAAGGAGAGAGAGGGAGAAGGGACAGAGAACTAGGGAGGGAGAGAGAGGTGAGATAGAAAAAATTAGAGAGGGAAGGAAAGAGAGAGGGGGAAGGAGGGAGGAAGAGAGAGGTGAAATAGAAAGAGAGAGGGATGGAGATAGAGAGAAGTAGATAGGGGAGGATGGAGGGACGTAGAGAGAAGTGAGATAGATAGAATGAGTGTGTGTGTGTGTGAGAGAGAGAGAGAGAGAATATGGTGAGATAGATAGTAGTGAGGGAAGGTGAGAGTGAGAGTGAGAGATAAAGGTGAGAGAGGTGAGATATAGAGAGGGGAGAGAGAGAGAGAGAGAGAGAGAGAGAGAGAGAGAGAGAGAGAGAGAGAGGAGAGATTGAGAGAGAGGGAAAGAGGGGGGAAGTAGGGAGGGAGGGAAGTGAGATAGAATGAGAGAGAGGGGTTTGAGAGAGAGAGAGAGAGAGAAGTGGAGAGGGAATGAGAGAGAGAAAGAGAGGAGGGAGGGAGGGATGAAGATAAAGAGAAGTAGAGATGGAGGGAGAGAGAAATGAGATAGAAGTGAGAGAGAGAGAGAGAGAGGTGATAGAGAGAGAAGTAAAGAGTGAAGGAGGAAGGTAGAGATATTGAGAGATAGAGGGAAGGAGGGAGAGAGAAATAGGTAAAGAGGGATAGGTTAGATAGAGAGAAGTAGAGAGGGAAGGTGGGGGTGGAGTGAAGGGAGAGAGAGAGAGGAGAGAGAGAGAGAGAGAGAGAGAGAGAGAGAGAGAGAGAGAGGTGGAGGGGGAGAGAAATTTAGAGAGGGAAGAGGGAAGAAGGAAGGGAGAGAGAGAGAGAGGAGATAGAGAGATGTAGGTAGGGAAGGAGGGAGGGATGGAGATAGAGAGTAGAGAGAAAAGGAGAGAGAGAGAGAGAGAGAGAGGTCTAGAGCATAAGGGATAAACAATGAGTGAGATAGAGAGAGAGAAAGATGATACAACTTACTGATTACTAAAATTTGATCTCCTGATAACTAAAATTTGACATATTGATTACTAAAATTTTACTAAGTCTAAAAAATTCAAGGATCTTCCAAAATCTGAAATTTGCATTATAACTCCTATAGATCTAAAATCACTCTCAACATCATGAAACTATATACATGAAATATAACTTAAAATTATAAGAAAGTAAATATCAATATACAACTATCAACTTATACTTAAATGTTTATTTCATGTATATAGTTTAGCTAAACGACAAGAAGAAATAGAAAGATAAAGAAAAAATGAAAGATAAAAAAATTAATGCAAGACAAATCATGAGCACATTATAGCATGCTCATGTTTTGTGTAATCACATAATACGAGCATGTTATAACACTCACATTTTGTGCAATCACATAATGCGAGCATGTTATAATGCACTCGTATTTTGTGAAATCACATAATACAAGTGTGCTATAATGTGCTCACATTTTGTGCAATCACATAATGCAAGCACATTATAGCACATGAATGTTTTGTAAAAGCACTCAAATAATGTGAGCATGTTATAACACACTCGCATTTTTTTTTGCTTTAGAAATTTCCAAGCCTGTGACTTGGATTTTCCTTGGGCTTCCAACCCAAAGGCTTGGACTAACTTTCTAACATCCAAAGACTTGTTTTTGTAGATTTTGAAAAAAAATGACATAATCTTGAGTGTGCTCCCCATCAAGTTTGCATGTGTTTCAATGTAAAGTCAAAAAATGCCATGGTAATGGTAAGCTCTCTCTTAGCTATCTAACCATGTAATTATATAGGAGCAAATTTGCACCCCTTACACAAATTCCCTTTTTACACAACCTCACCTTAGAAAATCAAATCTGAGGGAAAAATTCCACATCACCCAACTGCCTTCCTTCCACTTGGCATCTATCTATTGTGTTCATGAGAGATTTTTTGTCGGGGACGCATGCACGACGTGTAGACATGCATGCGACGCGCTGTCGTCCCTAGTGGATTCGCGTGTCTAGAGTTGGCAGAGGCATTACACTTCCTATTGGGAATGATTTGTAACATCCCTCTTTGACCAACTAACCCCAAAAATTGTAGATTATTCCCTCGTCTCCTTCAAATTCATCCATTTTCATCTCATTTCATCCTTTAAGCAACAAATTGGAATTCTCTTAGCATTTACAGCATTCACTTCGCTCCTTAGCAACACTCCAACACTCCATTACAGCAGTCACAACACTCCATCAACTCCACATAGGGTGGCTTTAGAATAGTGGTTTACAATTTATAAGAGGAAGGAAATTTTGCTTTTTTCCTTTTCCCCATATTCAATGGGTTCGGTCGAACCCAATGGTTCGACCGAACCCATATAACCTAAATTAAAAAAATCATATTTAAATGGGTTTGGTCGAACATAGGTTCAATCGAACCCCATTAAATATGACAAAAAACAAAAATTCTCTCATTTTCAACTGTCATTTTCACTTTCTAAATTTACAGTCACTTTCCCTGGTGCGTGCGGCGAACCAAGAGCGTGTCGGCGACCAATTTCTTTCTGGCGAAAGCAAATTTAACTTTGTCTCTCCAAATTTCATCATTCTAGTTTGCATATCGAGCACCAAGTATTTAAAATTCAATTTTTTTAGAGTTCAAAATGCATCTATTTGTTTAATTTCGAAACCCTAAATGCAAATTTTTTCAAATTTATTGAATTCAAATTGCATTTGTTTGAAAGTTTTTAAAGCGTTTTCAACATACAATATTTTTCTTCCCCATTTTGCATACATTTTTGTCTTGTGTAAATGAAATATTCCTTCCCATTTCAACAGTCAAAGCTATGGATAAATAGATTTAATTTTAGTTACAAGAAAAATGTATAAATTATAAATTTATAACATAATTATGTACATGGGAAAATCCTCTTGGAAGAAAAATCCCACAACCAAAAACATGAACCAATTATATTATTTGATGATAATATCATTTACAATAAAATATTCACGTGCATACCCTTATAGTAGTATCATTAACATGTGAATATGGAGTAATTTCTAGTAGTGCATGATGATACCTACAAAATCATTATGCTTTCTCCATCTCAAACACCCATAAATAGGAAAAATTTAAACCATAAATAAAGTGTGGTTTAACCAAAGCCATGAGCCAAAATAATGACCTAAAAATGGCACCAAATTTGGCACAAATTTCAACATCATATTCCTTGACTTGGTTTATAGGATGTATTTAGCAAATTCTTTACATCTTGTCAAAAAAGTTCAAATCCTCCTCCTCATAACCGACACTCCATTTTTGACATATTCAAACCCATTATTTAAGATGATCTTGATGATTTTCATAATTCTAATCAATATTCTAGTGTAACCCCCCTTTTTTATTCTCTTATGTGTCATATAACATTTCATAAGTAATTCCCATCTTACAATTTCATACAATGCTTTTACAACTTTTTAAATATATAAAAAGGACAACCCTAGTTCAATTAGGATTATTTAATTATTATCACCTACATCCATTCATTACATATTATTAGTTTTTAGTTGCACACATTATTAGGAAATATGCATTGTCTAAGCAATTGGGGTATATTGAATGTTTGAGAGTTTTTTCCTTGATCTTTTATCTAGTTAAATTAATATCCTTTAAAATCTTGTTTTATGGAGTTTTCATCTTAACTCTAATATGACTAGCAAATAAAATGACGATTGAATCATTTTTTGATATAATAGCTAATGACAACCATATAAAGAGCCACATTAAAGAAGATGAAAAATAATAATCACTTGAGACTATGATTTAGATACATATGTTGGTAAACAAGATATTTTCCTAAATTGATAATTGCGTATTGATGCACCTCTCCACCCTAAATATCCTCACTCGTTGGCTAGTAATTTATATAATGTATTAGGTGGCTATCCTTAGGGAATTAATACTATTCATAATATTACCACTCTAATGGATTTTAATAATGTTGTACCCTCCATGCATCCATCTACCCTTCATCCTCTTATAATGATTCCTCCTATCATACTATAGTTACCACTTCCATGGGATCCACCACCCATGTCCTACCGCCTTTCTCTCCACTAGTATTTTTCTTATCTCCCATCCTTTTTATATATGTTTGCACCATTGTTACTACTAGCACTATCCTATACAGATATGTTCTTCATACCATTCCTCCTTATCCTATGAAAATCTAACCTTATAGTGTAACTTCTCCTTCCATTACCATGTCATTACCTTTCTAGACCTTCCCCTCTTTATACATTCTCCTTTTTATCCTACACTACTCCTACCACTAATATATCCCTATACCTTGGATATAATATTGAAGAAATTTAACTGACTTTCAATATCGCAAAAATTAGACCCATATTTTTAAACGTAAAATGTGTATAATAAATCACAATCCATGCTTCCTAATTCAACTTCACTAATATCTATCGAATGAACTTAGGTTCATTACAATAAGATAATCATATAGCCATAATTAGTTGTCAAGATAATGGTAAAGTTTGCAATAGCCATATTTATCCTTCCACATGCCACCATTAGACATACACATAAGATTCATGAACATCCATACCTATGAGCATCCAAATACAAATCTAATATAACTATATATCATGCACATAATCAACATACACATAAAATATCACACCCATCATCAACACAACTAATAGAACATATATCATATTATATATGTTCTCATACAAATGTGTCTTCAAATACATCAAAGCACTCATGAGTAAATCCACTCTGTAGAGCATACACACAACTAAAAAGGTGCCCCTAAGGTATTTGTCTCCTATATCTATCCTCTTCGCCTATCCTTCTCTATGGATATGTTCCACTCATATCTACCACCCTGAGGTGATCCATGTCTCAATCCTTGTCAAGGTCACTCCTCCTCTCTACCTATATCCTTTCTCAATGAGCTAGATCTATCACTGCTACTCCCCAAAACACCTACATTTAAATATTAAAAAAATGTTTAATAAATCATACAACATTGATTAAAACTAACTAAACAATGAAATCATTTAATATTATAACACCTTATGAATTATATTGAATGTCCCCACCTTGAAATTTATAGCCATCAATGTCAATCACTTATTCATACTATAGCTTTGTTCTCCAAAACACCTACATTTATATAAAAGTGAATTTTTAAGAAAAATAATATTTAACCTACTTTTAACTCAACAATAATGGATGTATTTCTATCATAAACTCTTCGTACTCATAACAAAATCATGGCCTAGGTAGAGTATAAAAAATGTTGTTTCCAACCTCATATGTAAATCTAGAGTTAGAGTGTCAAAACTATTGAATTTCATCCTTTGTGCTATTAATTAGCTTCTTATCGACTCATGGAAGCCTACTGCTAAAAGCCCAAGTATGATTTTCAATAGGACTTTCTAATCATGATCTTATTGATAGTACTTTTGGTAATGTTTTATGATTTAGGCTTAATTCAAGACAAGTTTACCTTAATAATTGAGCCTTTTTAATTATTTAATTTGTTACTAATGATGTTATTAGTCTATGAGCAACTCTTTTATCTTTTTCCTTACTATTATTTACAATAGAACTGAATGCATTAAAAAAAAATTTAACAACAATATTATTTCAATCAAACTTTTTGTTTACATGAATCTTTGAAATTTATTTAGTAAAGGTCTCATTTTGTACATCTTTAGTAATTTTATAAAAATTTGGAATATTTTGGTTAATACATCTTATTAGAAAACCATTCATTGAAAATTTTTGAAGCCCACAACCGAATGGTTTGTGATGACCTCTTGCCTTCAAGAATTTCTATTATGTTCATCAATTTCAAACCATTTTGGGGTTCTTGAATGTTTTTAAATTTTAACAAACTCATTACAAAAATATGGATTTTGAATTTATTTTTCTTCTTCACATTTAGGTTCTCTCTTCTTATGTAATTTGGAGACACATTGAGTTTCATTGGTTCATGTGAGCTATCAATTTAATCATTGTTATCAACAAGTTGATTATTGAGTGCAATTTCAATGTCATAGGATTCATATCCACATTAGTCAAGAAATTGTTGATGTATTTCTTCTTCTTCTTCTTCTTCTTCTTCTTCTATAATGCTACTCTTATCAATAGGTGATCCATCAAATTTTACAATATTTTCACATTCATGTTCAACATTTTTATTTTCAATATTATTGTCACTTTCATTTTTTAAACATTTCATTATATTGAACATTAAAATATCCATTTTAAATGTCATTTAAGGGTAAACAAGGACCTTCATCTTCATTCAATAATTAACATTAGAAATTAATACTTGGTTCATATTGTATACCCACCTCCCAATGGTCTTGGAATGGATGCATTTAAATCTATTGCACTACCTTACTATGATCTTACAATAAGAATATGGCTAGAAAGAGATCTAGAATGGAAAAAAATATGGATACAAATAGAAAAAAAAAAACTTGTTTTGGGTTTAGCACTTACTAATAACTTTTCTACAATGAGTGGTTGCTAAATCATTGAAATAAAACTTAGAAGATTTGAACTTAATTGTGGTCTAGAGGATCTCAATTAAGAGATAGGATACATTGGATGAAAGGATATAAGGGATACAAATTATTTTTTAGTTCTCTCTGTGATACCTTGATATTTCTACTGCTCTAAATGTGTAAACTAACTAAGAATATGAATGACAAACTATCAAGGACACCTCAAGATTAGCCAAAAGAGTGGTTCAACGAAAAGGAATGCAAATAAGATGAAACACAAACACTTTTACCTCCCTTGTTGTTGATACCTCTTTGATTGGCCCTTGCTTGGATTGGTTGTGTGCTCCTTAGATGATTGTTTGAATGACTATAGGCAAGATTCAATATGCAAGATGATGAACAAAGATGGCTAAATGATGGAAAAAGGATTGAGAGTTCGAATGGACAGCATGTAGTTATCAAAATGCAAAGTGTTGAGAAGGCAAATTGGCAGCATAAGGGTGCTCCAAATGAAATTTCTTGAAAATGCCCTTGAGGAGGGGGTATTTATAGAATATTTTGAATTCTCTAGAGAATTCAAGGGTCAAGATTGATCCAACAAGGTCAAGATGAAGGTCTATGGTGGGTTGAGAACCCACAAGCCCTCACATCTTGACATGTGGAGGGTGAAGTGGACAAGAGGATATGAGGTGGAGATGAGTTGTCAAAAAGGTACATGAGGTGGAAAAGGACATGCACCTTGGGGGATGAGAGGATTTCCACAAAAAGGGATTTCTTGTCCCCAAGTGGGAGTGAAAGGGACATTTGAGGAATTTTGGAATTCCTCAAAAATCTACATGGGAAAAGGAAAGGTGGTTGGGGAAATTCACATTCCTAGGAGGATCTAGAGGATAAAAGGTGGGATCCAAAAAGGTGGGACTTGGTCACATATGGAGATTGTGACAAGTCCAAGGTTGGTCACATGTGAAGATTGTGACAAAATCCAAGGTTCTAGAAGCCTTGGAAGGATGAAATGTGAATTAAAAATTCACATATAAAATAGGGGAATCTAGGAAGAATAAAAAGAATTAAAAATTCTTTGGAGAATGATTAGGCTTAATTAATTAGAGGATAATTAGAAGATAAATGGATTAGAAGCCAACTTGCAAAAGTTGGAGGATGTGACACATCCTAATCAAAGATTAGGCATGTGCACATCCTTAATGAAGAGATTAGGAAATGGATTAGGATTAGATGAAAATGACATGTGAGGAATTAAATAAATGTAATATTTATTTAATTTATTTGATGAAAAGAGGATTTAAGGAGGGTAAGGTATTTAATTATTAATTAAATACCTTAGGGATTTGGCAGAATTAAAGATATTAATTAAATAATAGTAATATTACTTAATTAACTTGGATAAGAGGATGTTTAGGCGAAAAGTGATAAATTTGGATAAATTAAGTGTCCAAATTTGGATGTCTATTTTGCCCCTCTTTGAGATAGTGTTACAGTAGCATCATTTCAAAGAATATTAAAATATAGAACCTAGAAGAAGATGGTTAGATTGGAAAAGATGCCCCAGTCATCAAAGGGATGACTAGGAAGAAAGACGATGGGGGTAAAGATGAAGAGTTAGGGATGAAGGATGCCCCCTCGAGAGGACATGCGGGTTAAAGAGAACACGTGTGTGCTCTCGAAATAGATGATGTGATGCAAGGGGAGATGAGGAAGTTGATGCAAGGTGATGGGTAAGAGAGTAAGTGATATGGAAATGGATGAAGAACAAATGGATTTGAGGACAAAAGGTGATGTTGCCCCAGTCAAGGTACAAGCCAAAATGGGTAGATGATGGATGGAGGGTTGTCAATGAGGGAATTAAAGATCCCAAAATAACACGAGGATAGGGAAGGATACATCCCACTGAGTGGTATTGATGAGGGAATGATACATCCCAAAACACCACTAAAGGATAGGGAAGAATACCTCCTGATGATGACGATGAAAGTGTTGTTGATGAGGGAATGATACATCCCAAAATAGCACCAAAGGGATAGGAAAGGATACTAATGGATGATGATGATGAAAGTGTTGTTGATGAGGGAAGGATACATCCCAAAGGGATAGGGAAGAATACCTCCCGATGATGAGGATGAAAGTGTTGTTGATGAGGGAAGGATACAGCCCAAAACAACACCAAAGGAATAGGGAAGGACACTAGTGGATGAGGATGATGGGTCAAGACTGGTAACGAAATTGGGGACAAGACCAAGGATTTGATTAAGTGATTTGTGCGAGATTGAACAGATGAGGAGAAGATTGATATGTGAGATGGAGAGAAGGATCGTAAGATTTGGTTGGCTCAGATTAGGGGGTTTGGTTAAGCTCAGATTGGGATAAGATGAAAGCTCAGATGAGGATTGGATTGAAGACCAGAATGGTTGAAGGATATGATTGGATTGATTCTACACCGAGTTTCAGAGTTTAAAAGGGCATAAGATGTTGACAATAAGATTTTTCCCAATTTGGCAATTTTTAAAAATTGTCAAATTTTGCCATTTTAGGAAACCTCAGGGCCGTATGTTTGAGAGTCCCAATTTTTTCCAAGAAATACCCATTGGTGAGATAGGATGAATTGCCAACTAACATCCCAAATTCGAGATATGCATTTTGAGTTATGAGTGAACAATTTTTCAAAATGTTGGAAAAAAACACTAAATTGGGATTTTGAGGGTCAAGATGAAACTTTGAGGCCCCGAAAATGGGTCAAAACGAGTTCCAACGACTTTCTAAGAAACTAGTTGGAAATCCACTCGTTATCGCATAACGCAACTACCCGTCAAATTTCAGCTCAAACGGAGACCCGAGTCAAAAGTTATGGCCTCTAGAAGTGTCGGTGTAAAAATCAAAAATCAATTTTGAAAAATTTCAAAACATGGGTTTTGTTCGCGGAGGAAAATTAGGAAATGGGTCGAGATCGATTTTTTGAAAAAGAGAGTAAAAAGGTGTATTTGGGGGGGGGAACAAGCTGGGGCGGGGCGGT
>VDFB02137167.1:0-14098 GCA_007258455.2 Sequoia sempervirens | reverse complement strand
AAAATATATATATATATTTTTAATATTTAATATTATATATAATATTAAAATATTAATATATATAAATCACTAAAATATATTTTTTATATTTTATATTATATGTATATAATATTAAAATATTAATATATATTAATAATAAAATATATATATAATATATAAATAATATATATATGTATATATATAATATGAGGTTATATTATATGTATATATGTATGTATATTATTTTATATATATATATATAGTTGAGATATATTAAAATATTGATTTAAATGATGGAATGATTTAAATATAATTGTGAAATTTTAAATTAATGTATAATAGTCAAATTAATGGATTGATTTTTTTTTAAATATATATATTTTGATGGAACAGTAGTTTTCTTTTAATAATATGTTTATTAAGATGAGTTAATTGTTTTTAAAATGATTATGTTGAGAAGAAGAAACGGTTATTTATTTTAAAACGATATGCTCTAGATCATAGAAGTAAATGTTTATTAGTATTTAAGAGCAATTAGGGAATTACATATCTGGTTAAATTTTATCCTTTGTCTGAAAGAGACATAATTTAATTAGTTTTATTGTGGAAATAAACTATTGAATTTTATTAAAGGAAGTGGATTTAGGGAATCCAAAGTAGATTTAGTTTTTGTTAAATTGCTCTTTTAAATGTGATTTCTTCTGTTATCACTTTGGGGGAAATTGATTAGAAGGGTTGTTAAGTCTTCCAGATGGGGTTTTCATGTAATTAAGTGGGTTGTCATAATATGTTAGTCAACCTTTTGATTTCCTTGGGTAGTGCGTTAAAATGTATCCAGTTAGATACCCGATTATCACAAACGGGATGTGTTGACTTTATGTCGTGGATAGGGATTTAATATCCTTAGGTCGCACTTGTGTACCCTTGGGTTGTGGAGTTATTCCACGTGTTGTCTTAGAGGAGTGGCTTACAATGAGGGCCAACACACAAAGTGGTGCCAGGGAAACTCATTGTAAGTTAGTTAATCCAGTGATTATGTAAATAAACTGATTAAAGGAATAGGTAGTATCAAACACTTAATAAGATTAATTTTGCCTCACTCATGGACACAAGGGCTTGAATAGACTTGGGATGGGACGAGAAGGCCTGGAATGGCAAGATCATTATCTTGTCTTTACGAGAGATAACTGATTTTTCATTGGTTTGCATGAGGGGTCGGGAGTCGTTAGAGGTTTCCAGGATATCCTGAGAAGGGGGCCGAGACCTAGGAAGACTTACCAGGATATCCCATGTAACATTGTGATGAAACTTCTCCTAAGTTAGCAGTATGTTTGTATCAATGATGCAATTGATTATTTAACTCTGGAAGCATTGTAACTATTGTGTTAAGTGATGTTGTATTTGTATTTGATTCAGTTTAGTTATGTATTAGCCTGTGTCTAGAGGTAGATGGTCTTGTCTAGGAATCCTTGTTACTATCTCCTAGCACGGGGGGTGAGCCTTTAGGTATCACATGGTTGGGTGGAATGTGCACCTTACTCCATTGGGTTTTCTTCTTGTTCGTGTGGATGAGATTTCCATTTGGAGAGCTCGTGAGATCCAATTACTTTAGGTTTCCATTCATTCTGCTTGAATCTTGTAATGTATTAATTCCTTCATTTTGTTATCAGGTAAAGAAGATGTAATTTATAACCATGCTTATTGAATTTATCTCATTCGAGGAATGAGTGTTGTAATCTTATTGTTAAATGATTGTTAATTGAAAACATGTGGTATCTCTTTGTTTTGATGTAATTTATCATATATGGAATGTATGCATTCTTAATTTGTTAGGTAATTAAATGTTATGGTTTTAATCCATGTTGCTTGTTTGGGTTTAAGTAAACTCAGTCTTGTAACATTAGGGGTTGTTGGCAATGGGTAGTGAACTTGCATGTTAATTGTACTTAAAACAAAAAAAAAAAAAAATTGTGCGCTTTGAGTAGTTAATTGCAACTTCCTCTAGGGTTGTGTATGCAGGCATTACACTTTACCTCTTTGAATTTTTCATCACCTTCATAGATTGTCTCCAATTTATCCCATGTCTTTTACTATTCTGCATTGCATCACTTTCACAAATTTAGAATTGGTCAATCCACATATAATAACATTTATTTCCTTAGAACTGAGTTCACAAGCCCTCTTTCTGGGCTAATCCCTAGGAGGGTTTTTAGGAGGCTCATATCCTTCTACAACTGGCATCCAAATTTTCATCCCTAAATCCATCAAATAAGACTCCATCCTAACTTTCCAAAATGCAAAATTGGATCCATCAAAGATTGGTGCTTTATTTGTAGAAAAAACTTTCTTGTGCCATCTTGTACCTTCCTTAAGATATTAGGATCTCTTCAAAGGAAAATTTCTTTGATACTAAGTGAATGACATGCAATCTACTAAGAGGGGGTGTGAATCAGTAGATCAAATATATTTAAAACTCTTAAATCAAATGCACATATTAGAAACAATACCTAAATCAAAGTAGAAAGCTAACACTAGTACAAAAACAACAATGTGACAAAAAAAACTACTAAAAACTGCTTATAAATGATTGAACATAGTCACATGAACAATAGTAGTTTATTTCCATTCATTTATAATGTGACCAAATTGATTTTTAGTCATTCGGTTGATCAATTTGGTCATTAATTTAGTCACTCGATTGATTGATTTAGTCATTGATTTAGTCGTCTAAGTGATCAACTTGCTCATTAATTTAGTCATCTAATTGGTCAATTTGGTCGTTGATGTAGTCGCTAATTTCATTGATTTGGAAGTGTGTTATTTATTTGTTAATTTAGTCATTGAATGTTTTAAATTGGTCACTTATTCAATCATTTTTTTATTCACTGATATATTTTGTCATTAATTTAGTCATTGATTGATATTAATTGGTCAATTATTTAATGATTTTTATTTACTGATTTGCATCCATTGGTAGTGCATTTAGTCATTAATTTTAATCATCATTTTGATCAATTTGGTAGTTTATTTAATTTTTTTTGCTCACTAATTTTTGTCAATTGATAGGTATATTGATACATTGTATATTAATTGCATAATCATTATATTTAGTCATATTTATTAACATTGATTTCTATCAGTTGGTAGTATATTTAGTCAATTGGTAGGTTTTTTGTTTTTTGTTCACTGATTTTTTTCCTATAAGTGTTGGAAATGAGACAATGCTTGAATTGAGGTTTAAAAATATAAAAACAAAGAAAAACATAATCAACCATTCATTTGCACATAATGAAATGACTATTAAGAAGGGAAAATATTGAATTTTTTTTGAGAAAATGTGTTCTTACAACAAATACAAGACAAAAATGTGTCTTTGCTTTGAAAAATGTACTGTTACAAAGTGTGTTTCTTAGTGTTGTGACTGAGAAAATTGAGTTACAATGCCTTTTTTTTGGTTATGCAAGATATTACAATTTTGATAACAATTATATGTTGCAACTTATTTGCAACTGCACATACATGTATGTTGCACTCTCTGCAACTTTTCCTCTTCTCCACACCTCTTTATCTTTTATGTATTTACTTTTTTTTTTGCACCCCTATTCTTTGCATCTACTGCTTACACAAAAACATATCCCCTCTTCTACAATGCACCAATTTTAATGAGAAGAATCCAAAAAAAAAAGAGAAAAACATAATCAAGGGGTTTTACATTATAGGTACAGTAAGATATAACATTCTATGTTCTACTCACAGAATGTACACCCAAATCAGATTTTCTAGTTTTTTTTTGGGTTCAACTCATTTAGGCTCAGTACATTCTCTGTCTGCAACTTCACTCTCCACACTCTATTGCTTCTAACCCTTCTTTTTCTCTTCTACACTTACAACTAACTCTATTTTTTTTTCAAATATTTTAGTGGCCACCGTACTATTGTGTGGTCTCACAACACGCCCAAAGACTAAAAAGACTTGGGGAGCCAAGTGAAAATATAACTTCTATGGTAGGAGCTAACAAATTGGAAGATCACCAGAAGTGGAAAGGAAGAAAATAAATATTTGATTAAAAGAAAGTACTTTGTATGGTAAGTGTTTCATACAATAGGTACCGGGTATTGAAAACATAGAAAAGGTGAAAGGTAATGTACATTTCAAGTAAATTGCTCCATGCCAATAAGATGGATTCCAGTAAGATGGAGTTCTGGTATAACTGAGGTCCAGGAAAGTAAATGGATAAAGCTGAATACCAGGTACTGGTACCAGGTTGAAATGTGAAGAGAAATGTTAACTTTTTAAAAATTTGTATAGTGATCCTAGTGATCCGGTATATGTACAAGAATTTATGATATATGTTTTTTTCAGAAGTGAGTTTTATAGAATTTTGTACTAACATTTGAATAATGGCTTTATTTATGTCAGATGTAGTGACATATTTATTTAAAATTGGATTTAATATTTGGAATTTTGTGATTGTAGGAGATATCAATTGTGATGCAAAGCTCAGGTATGGACGGTCAAGAAAATTATGTTGGCAAACAAATTTTACTTTATTACCAGGCTCGATGATGCACTTAAGGGACTCATGCTAAAAAAAAGTTTGTTGCAAGGATTTTCCAGTTACCAGGATACTGGGATGCTGGAGTTCAAGCATGTAGTAACAAAGTGTATCTATTTTAGGGATAATTTATTCCTAGAATGTTCAAATCAGGAAGCCTAAGATGTAGGAGTTCGACTTCCAAATGATCACTCTGTTATAATGGAAGGCTCCTATATATCTTTGTTTGGGTAAATTTGTTAAATTTCAAAATGAATCCTGAAAAATATGAAAAAGTAGAACCCAAAGAGCTTCAATGAGTGATTGGAGTTGACTTCCATTGACTTCAATTGTAATTCTCCTATTGGTCACAATATTCCACGTGCCTTGATGAGATGGGTCCCTTAGATTTCCTCTCATATAGATGTATTATCCTATCTAAGCCTTGTGTTCTATAAAAGGCCAGAGCATGTTTAATTTTATTTTAAGTTCGGAATTTGTGGATGTTACAGGAGCAAAAAATTCTTTTAAGTTTTGTTCTTTTTTCCTATTTTCTGAACCATTCTGACATAAAACTTTGTATGCACATAGACATTAATTGATATCAAAGCTTTATGAATAGCTACCTATCTAAGTATCTTTTGTAGTTGGTTTTGTAGGTTCAGTTGAACAAGATTTTATGTTGCGTCGTTTAAGGGTGCATACATAACCTATTCAGTGTCCATAAATGAAACCTTCTCTTTAAAAGCTTGCACCATTTTATATGTAGCTATGAAGTAATCTGGTGAAATATAAAGCAGCTTGCTCCATTTTGATTAATTCTTTAGGGGCATCCATGGAGAATAACCAGGAGAAACTTTTATTTTTTAGTATTTTTATGTTTTACTTTAGATTAGATGTTTAATATTTTGAAAATGTTTCAAAAAAATATAAGTCAATGGAAATAGTTTTGTTGAAAATATTTTATTTTCCATGAAATTGTTGAATGCTTAATGCTAAATTTACTTAAGTGATGGCAAAGAAGTTGGTGATGGGCTTTGAAATCTAATGTCAAATCTATTGGTTTCATGAATTCCAAGTTTATCTTTTTGAACTAGAAAGCTAATCTAAAATGTTCAAAGAAATAATACAAATATATATGTGTGTGTGTGTGTGTGTGTGTGTGTGTGTGTGTGTGTGTGTGTGTTTGTGTGTGTGTGTGAGTGAACGATCCCTTAAAATAAATAACAACAATTGTCACATCATTACCTGAGAGTGACCCTAGTGCAACCATGACCTAGTTATCGAAGACTTGGGATTAAATGAAAGTCAATATTTTCTCTATAAATGCAAAATTTCCTCTTAACTTGTCTTTGTTTCATATCTTTCAATAAGGATAGGCTCTTCATAGTCTTGTCTATGGATATTTTATTTGATCTATTTACTGTAAGTAAAAACATTGTCAACAAGAACTGGCACTAGAAGGAGAGGGCCCAACACTTCGACAGTCATGTACAGATTCACATATGATTTTTGTTTCTTTCTTTTTGGTTTCTTTGATATTTTTAGGTTTTATCTCTTGGAAGTGGATTTGAGTTTTGAAATTTCATTCTTAAATTTGGCAAGAAGTTTGTAAACAAAAATTGAACACAAGCTAGTTTTCATGATGGAAATTGGAAAATATTATAAAAATTTTAATCAGAAATTGCATCCTTTGAGTTTGTTTACTTTTGGTAGAGTCACTGAGTGTAGAATTCATGATACAACTGATCACGATGAACTTGAGTGTGATTTTTTTTTTAACTAGGGTAAGTTTCGCCATAAGTGGAGCAATTCCACTAATGGAAGAAGTTTTAACTGCTAAAAGAAAAGGATTGCTAACGAGAGAAACATCCTACCCTAGTGGAGCTAGAAATATTAAAAAATTAACCAATGAACTGAAACAATTAGGAAATTGTGATTATTTTAAAGAAAATCCTAATGTCTTGCAGGGGAATAGGAGAGAATGTCGAGATTCAGAGATATTTCATCATAAACAAGGAGAAGATATGGATGAATCATCATTCCCTGTATATGTGGAAAACACAGATAGCGAGATAAAGTTGGAAAATTGAGCGGGAAACATGTGTATTGTGCTTCAAGCTGAAAATTTATTAGCTATAAAAATATTTTTTCTTGATTTTATACAAGTTACATAATATCAATTTTTTACTTTTTCTCTTTCTGATAATGATATAAATAGTCATACATCTTGGTCTAACACAAAGCAAAGACAAGGTTGAATGTAATGCCCGCTTCATGCAACCCTAGGAAGTTGCAATTTACTGCTCAAGCGTGCCTATTTTTTTTTGTTTTTGTTTAGTACTAATAAAATGCAAGATCACTATCCAATTTTAACAACCTCTGAGTTCATGAGGTGAAGTTACTTAAAGCCAAACCAAAGAAACATGAATTAAAACATAACATTTAATTACTGAACAAATTAAACACTCATACATTCCATCCATGATAAAAATTACATCAAAGGCATAAGAGATACCACTTGATCCCAATAATGTACTTTACAATAAGATTACAATACTCATTCCCCGAATGAGGTAATTCCAAAATACAAGGTTACAATTTACAACTTCCACCTCGATACAAAGAGGGGTATTAATTTACATTAAAACTGAAAGAATAAAGCAAGAAGAACTGGATCCCACGAGCTCTCCAAGCGAATCATCCACCTGAATAAAAGGCATTAGCAGTTAAAGGTGCCGTTCCACTAGCCATGTGCTTGATGCAGCCTCCACCCCGTGCTAGGAGATAGTAACAAGGAATTCTAGACAAGACCATCCACCCCTAGACATAGGCTAACTCACACTGACACAACCAAACACATGAACCAAACATCCAAAAGGATAACACAAGTACAACTCCAACATCACCGACATAGGTCACATTGCTTCTACAAATAAAACAGATCAAGAATGATACGAAGATCATGCACATAAACCCAAATACCAACTGTTGTCATAGAAAGAGTGTCATCACACAGCTTGTCATGGGATATCCTCTGGGAATCTTCCTAGGCTCCGGCCCCCACTATGGGTTGTCCTGGTGGCCTCTACCAAATCCCGGCACCCATGCTCACTCATGCGGAATCAAATACCTCTCGTAAGGACAAGATAGATGACCTTTCCATTCTAGGCCTTCCCATCTCATCCCAAGTCTATACAAGCCCTTGTGTCCATGAGCGAGGCTCAATTATCTTAATTAGTGTGAAATACTACCTAACATCTAAGTACATTGATTTAGTTTTCACTTGATTAAACCACCTCTGAAGGTTTCCCAATTTACCTCTTTGGGCTCTGGCCCCTAATAGAAGCCACTCTTCTACTTGACAACATACCAAACAAAACCAATCACCAAGAGAATCCCAAGTGCATACCAATATGATAAAACCACTCCAACTCTAGGAGGAACACATAAATAAAAATCACTCCAAACACTGGAGACAACAAAAGTCAAAACTCTCTCCAAACACTGGAGGCAACAAAGGTCAAAACCCTCTCCAAACACTGGAGGCACAAAACTCAAAACCCTCTCCAACACTGGAGGCAACAAAGGTCAAAACCCTCTCCAAACACTGGAGGCACAAAAGTCAAAACCCTCTCCAACACTGGAGGCAACAAACCACATAAACCACTCTTAATTCAAGGGAGTCACAAAACATCTTTGTTAGTGAAAAACGGGTGAACAACATGATACAACTCAACACATTTCCCAAGGCAATTCACAAATCAAACCACTACATGAAACACCCCAAACTAGAGAACTCCTCTGGAAGACTTACTAGACAATTAACCCCATTTCCCCAACATCGAGAAGGAACAAAACCACATTTACAAAGCATTTTCGACAACTCAATAAACTAATGTTCGGGTTTCCCAAACCCAAGCCAAGCAATGACATAGTGCAGGTAATCAATTGAATAAATAACAATATTTGCACACTCAAAAGTAAATTGGATCACTTGGCCACATTAAGGAATTTTAAATTAATAATTTAATTCTATTTGCTCAATCATAGATAAGGATTAAAATAATCTTTATAAATAAAGTCATTTGCTTACAACATCCACTTTTAAATAAATCATTTGATTATTAAAAATGAACTTTCTAAATAAAACATTTGATTATCTAAAATCCATTTTTGCCTCTATTAACCACGACAATAAACATCTTAGAGTAATCTATATTTAAATCTAATCATAAGTTAAATATACATATAAATATATATACAAATATATATATATATATGTTAAATGTATATTTATTGTTTAAATATATATTATTAATATTTTAAATCAACTAATTTGAAATTCCCATATTACAAATTATCTTAGAGAGAAAATGCATGTCAGTATATATATATATATATTTCCACAATATATACATAATTATAAAATTATATTTAAACAATATTATAGTATTTATACATATAATATATATATAATATATATAATATAAAATTAATATATATAATATATATATATTATATTACTTAGTATATAATATATTATGTTAAAATAAAACTAAATTTTAAAAATAAAATATGAAACCATGACTCATCTTTTATTTAAACCCCCATATGGGGGCATAGCCATTCAGAGGGTTCTCTTGAAACCCTCATGATGACTATCTGGGAGCACAACTTCTGTGAGGGATGCTTGGCCAGCTGCCTACCTGATCGCCTCTAGGCGGATGTGTAGTAGACCCCCACTTATTTTTTCCTTATTATATTTTATTCACAAATAAAAACGCGTTTTGATTTCTAGGCGATTTCCCATAAAGGAAAAACACAGAGCTTTTTCACCAGACCTTTAAAATTCATAAATATGAAGATATATATATATATATAGTATGTATATGTATGTATATATTATCATATATACATATATGTATATATTGTATATATAAATTTCTTAGCTTATAGACAAATTGAAGAAAATTTTCACATAAACAAAATACCCAACAATTATAAATTCATAGAATGATAATACAACAAATGGTTTAAATTTCAGTTTGATAGGAAGATTTTCTTTTGATTTTCCTTCAATTTTCCATTGTAAGATTCTTGTATTGATTTCCTTTTTCCAAAATTCCAACAAGCTTGCAAGTATTGAACAAATTTCACCTGGGTTTCATTGAATTTAAACAACATTTTAAAGATTTCCAAATAGCAAAACAAAGATTTGAAACTTATTTCAAAATGAAAACAGAAATAAAGGAGGAACCTGATTTTTTTCTCAACAAATAGAAGGATTCAAATGGTGCTTTCAGATCTTTTTCTAGCCCACCAAGAAATCCCATTCCTTCTTCAAGATTTCCAAGAACAAAAGCCAAATCCTTGCTCCTCTTTTTCTTCCACCATTTCAAAATTAAAAACCAAAATGAAATAGCAAAATGCTCCAAATAGAGTTTCCCCAATTTGGTCAAACCCCTAAAATATCCCCACCCACTAAATTTATTGAACAACTTGGAGATATTTCCAATTTTCTTTTAAATTTAAAACAATTTTACTTTCTATTTCAAATCTCATGCAATTTCAAAATTTCTTTTAAACAAATGAATTCCAATTTTGCAAAGGAATTTACTTTTATCCTATAATTTCAAAAGTGATTAAAAGCCACATTTTCATTTATTTATTTTAATTTGTTTAATTTAACTTAAATATCTAACATGATTTCCATTTTTTTTTATAAATTTAAATCTAAATATACAATAATGGCAAAATAACTATTTCATTTAATTTATGACCATTGGCCTAGTTAACCAATAAACTAAAAAAGATTTTATTAATTAAACCAAAATAATCAATGAAATTAAATAATATTCAACATTGAAACTAGATATGTTAAATCATCACTTTAACCATACCCACCATTTAATAGCCTTTAAAAATATGAAATGAAATAGTTAACCAAGGAGGAATGAACCAATCAAAACCGCTAAACCTGACGACAAACTCTAACTAGGGTGACGAATTGGCGCGGAAAACCTAGCTACTATCTCCCAATCGATAACAATTGGTCAATGGACACGCTTAGACTTGTGAAACCAGGTGGAGTCAATGTCCTGTACCTATAGTCCTGCAAACAAAACAAGTGTCGAACATGCATATAACATAGTAGACACACCGTGAAGGGGAAATCGCGGAATCACAGGCGCTCGCATGCGAGTGATGTAATCCCGTCCCCTTCACCAATATAGTATTACTAACTAACAAATCTAACATCAATAATATAATCAAAAGCATAAAGCATCGTTAATTTCAAATATCTACTAAGCTAATCCAAAGCATGCCTTAATGATAGCGTCAGAGTAAAATGCCATCACATTAAAATAGAACATTCACATCGCTTAATAGTCATCGATCAAATAGCAACCAAGCACCTTAATTCAAGTGTTAACAGAAACAAGGCATAACAAAGAAAAACATTTTTTGATCAACAGAACACAAAATGGAGGGGTGTTACACCTAAGATATGAAGATTTTTAGAGAAAAGAAGGAGAAAAGAGAAATGAACCTTACAACTATTCATGGAAATGAACCAAGGTTGGGAGAAGGAATTACAATATTATACAGACAGAAATGTATTACAGCAGGTTTCTAATGAGATCGTTTCATACATTTAAGCTAGATTTTGGGTAAGTACACCTTCAAATTTATGATGTTTAAATATAGGAAACTTAAGATATTCCATTATTACAGTAGGATATTGAATATGTTCATAAGAGAATTTAAAGATAAGCCTATTGTAATTCGTACTAAAACTATAGAAGAAATAGCCATAGAAATTGAAATAAAGTGCTTAGTTAGAGTTAGTTCATTGTGATATTAGATTTAGGGTAGTTAGGGTTAGTTTAGTATAGTGTTAGCTTCTTCTTTTTTAGGGTTTTTTTTTCTTTATTTTGTTTTGTTTTCTTTTCTTTTCTCTACTGGGCTTCTGCATTAGCAAATTCTACTTAAATGTATCTTAAACATGAGAGTGAAATTCAAAAAAATTGTAAAACTGAAATAAAAATGAAATAATAAAGCCATAAATAGTGAAACACACTTTTAAGAAAGACAACCACAAAAAAAAAGATATATATGTGTGTGTGTGTGTGTATCACGTATATACATCAAATGTCAAAATACTTGTCAAAAATCAAAAAAGGAGGATTCAAAAAGAAAGGTGAGAAAAGTTGCAGATGGTAGTAGTTATCTAGTCGATCTTGGATGCCTCTTCTATCAAGGCCAAATACCCTATGTAGGCGAGTTCCCGGTGAGCTTCAAAATATTGGATATGGAGATCAGTAAGAAAGGGCCGAAGTGGAACCACTTCCTCGTGATTCAAGAACCAAGGAATATCATCCATGGAGGGAATCCCAATGGTCGGGTGTACGACAGCTAAAATGGTGTCCATTTTTTCCAAGAATTTAGGCTTAACTATTAGGTTGGCAACGGCGAGAACGTCTTCAACAGGTAACCCAATTTCCAAAAGTGAAGCTCCAAAGTGAGAAGTTATGTCAGAATAAAAATGGAAGTAGCGACTGGATGCAACATATCTTTCCCAAAGGACTAAGCATAAATTCGGCACAATGAAAGTGGAAGTCCTAACAATAAAAACCTGTTCAAGCCTTTGTGGTGTGATGCTCCCTAAGAAAACATTATGTCTACGAGAACAACCCAAGAAAATAGGAGAATCCATGGTTAAGAAGCAAAATTAAAAGCACAGAACATAGTGGAATTATAGAAAATGTCAAAAAAAAGAGAAAGAAAAGAAAGTGTGGAGAATTTGAGAAGAAATGCATGAATTTATAGAAAGTTGTGAACAATGTAGCGGTACACAGTTTCTTGGAGTAATTTTTTTTTTTGGGAAATCATATGTGCAAGGTGGCAACTGATTAATAATCTTCATAATTAAAGGTTAAATCAAATAAATTCTTTGCACATGTTTGGTGAAATTGCTTCAAGATTGAGCAGTACGGAGATTGCGAATCAAGCAAGTTGGAGATTTTGAATTAATAGGGGTCATTTCCAATTATTCTAAAAAAAAGTCGTAATGATTATTGAGGTGTTAAGTGTGAGGATTATACACGAGAATGAAGTTGGAAAGGTGTTACATGCCATCACCCAAAGAAGTTAAAGAAATAATACATGCTAAGCAAGGCATGTGAATTTAATGCAAAATAGTGTGATCATTTCTCAAGGTAATCATGACATTTTGATCCATTAATGAAGTGTAGCACCATCAAGTTGAGATAGTTAGCAAAAGTTTTAGAAGTTGTCATAAATTCAATCGAAAGGGTGGTAACTAATGTTTCTAAATTTAGATTCAAATTTGGTGATTAAGTTGTCTATTGTTAAATTTTAATTTATGCATATCTTTTAACATATAGCAAGCTACAGCTAGTTAGGATTTGGCATAATTGGTAAAATTTCGTTGGAAACACGCACTTATAGGGAATCATTAAATAAGTTTTTGGGAAGTAGTGAACTGATGAAGGGATTTACATTGAATGAAAAATCAAAAAGTAACCTTCGCTACCACTATAATTCCCAACCTAATAGCGGTTCTTTAATGCTTGCAAGTTGATAAATGAGCTATTATTTCAATATCAAAAGTGAAAAATGAGCTATCATTGTTATATCTAAAAAAAAGTGATATCAACTCTTATGGCTATCAAAATAACTCTACTGGGGCTATGGACGCCTGACCGGCAGTAGAGCTATGTTCGGGGGGAATTATGGAGATAACCTTGTCGAGGCTATGAGCGCTTGACTGGAAGCAAGGCTCTATCCCTGGTTGGCTTTGGAGGATTACTATATTATGTAGTTCAATGTTAATGAACTGATTCTATTTACTAAGTTCTGAAAACTAGAATTAATCAAGAGCACACATGGATGTTTTTGGTGGAATTTTTCTTTTTATGCTAGAATCTAAGTAAAGGTAGAAAGTTATTGTTTTAAAATATGTATAAGTTTTAATTTACAATTGGTAATTTAATTTCAAATTTAATTTTAAATTTGGTTTTACTGGTTGCAAGTTGTTGTGTGGTCTCACAACATGCCCCAAGACTGAAAATATTTGGGGACCCAAGTAAAAATATAACTTCTATGGTAGAAGCTAACAAATTGGAAGATCACCGGAAGTGAAAAGGAAGAAAGAGAAATCTTTGATAAAAGAAAGTACTTTGTATGGTAAGTGTTTCGTACACCGGGTACCGGGTACTAGAAACACAAAAAAGGTGAAAGGTAATGTAAATTTCAAGTGAATGGCTCTGGTCCAATAAGATGAAGTTTGGTAAGATGGAGTCCGGTAAGTTGGAGTTCTAGTATAACCGAGGTCCAGGAAAGTAAGTGGGTAAAGCTGAATACCAGGTACCAAGTACTGGGTTGAAACGTGAAGAGAAATTTTAACTTTTTAAAAAAATTGTATAGTGATCCTGATGATCCGATATATATACACGGATTTTTTATATGTGTTTTTTTTTAGAAGCGAGTTTTATAGAATTTTTGTACTAACATTTGAATAATGGTTTTATTTATATGAGATGTGGTGACATATTTGTT
>VDFB02137165.1:0-93108 GCA_007258455.2 Sequoia sempervirens | reverse complement strand
GAGACATAAAGGGCAGGGCTTAAGGGTTAAGGGTAGAGGGGAGAGAGGGAGAGGGGGTAGGAGGGAGAGACTACAACAAGACCTGCATGGTAAACATGAACCTAAGGTAAGACATATGAATGTGTGTGCAATATTTTCGTGCACAAGGTTTGTACAATATATATTTAATGTTTATAATGTAATGTGCACATGTGAATACAATGTATATAAAATTTCAAATTCAAACTCACCTGTGGGAAATAACATTCCATCACTTGTTTCAGGCTCTGTTAGCTTATTCCTCTCTTATGTGCAACACAATAAATAATAGTTAACACCTTCGATGTTTTCGAAACCCTCCTCCTCATGGTGACTGCAAAACATTCCCCCTATACACCAAATTTACACAAAAAATCTTAAAAATTAGAATGTCTCTAAAGATCATTAACTTAGATATATATAATAACATTTAAATTATTGAAAAACTTACACGGTACCTTTTCTAACCAATCCTGAAATATGGTCATAATCAATTGAAATCAAAGGAATGTCTTCAAATCTTTCTTCCTCGTCTTCATCATATGTTTCTCAAACAAGTAGTGGCATTGTATCCCATTTAGCAACATATCCAAGTTCTTGATTGTTGCATGCATAATCAGAGTTTCCCTCAATGCACTCTGTGCAAAAACAAGAGTAATCCTTTGTGTCTAATATCCATCCATGGCGACTATCTGAACTCCTAACACAATGCAAAGATCTTGTTTTTCTACCCTCTTGCATCCATGCATCGATCTTCTATCCAAACCTAGATACATATGTACAAATAAAACTTATGTGTTAAATATGTATATATATTTTAAATTTAAATAACTTCAAAATTTTGATTTAATGTAATTTATACATACCCGATATCTCCCAAAACACTCTATGTGGAATGTGTCAGTTTGTTCTTGAAGATATGCCAACCACATTTGATGCAAAGTGTTTCTTGCACCATTCAACAACATCATGTGCATTGTCTAGACAATCTTCTGGATAACTCATTTGATGATTTCTTAAAGCTCGTTTGATGCAAGATCCTGCTCCATCATGCTCACCCTATCCATGCCCACTCTCAAAAAAACTCCAAACATGTGGTATTTTGTATATTTTATGATATCTACAAAGTGAATAGAATGGCTATGAAGATTTGAATTGTGCCGCACATCCATCTGACCATACAAAATGATTTTCAAATTTGACACCCCTACTTCTCAAATTCTCAAAAAATATTGTAAAGCAATGTTGGACAAAAAGTGTGTCATGCTCTTTATCATCACTAATATAAAAGTGATATTCTTTTTTAATGACTTGTTCTTCATCTGTACTCTCAACACCATCCAATTCTGATTGTGCATTTCGATAACACACATGAACCATAATAGTGATCTGCTTTGAAAAGTAATACTATGATTGAATCTCCTTTTGATGTACAAAGGAGTAATTTTCTACAAAGTCAACTACTGATAGAACTGTTCCATGTGGGAAAGTATCTCTCAATGTTTGGAATTGTTGTGCTTGCCACTTAGCAAAAACTGAATGATGTATGTATGGTTGTATCAATTTTTGAAAACCTTCCATAAATTTTCCAATGGGAATCTTCTCTTCTACATAGATCAACCTTGTGGATTCTTTCCCAAAATTTGTTTGCAACTTTACATACTTGTACCTGTGTCAGTAAAATATGTGAATAACTAATAAACCACACTTGATCAATGAAACATTACATCAAAGAGAATCCAAATAACTTGATCTATGAGAAATTGAAACAAATAAACTCTCTAAAAATAGTACTTACCTCTTGAAATTTACTGTCTTTGTTAGATCAGTATCCTCGATTCTTGAAGGAAATTTAGCCAAATTTCCACATGTCTCACAAATTCCTTTTATGCAATTTATTTGAGGTCCATTTTCAAGATCACATAATATAGACTTTATGAACAAACTTTCCTGTTTAGGAGGTGCATTTTGAAACCCACATCTTTCTTCTCTCATCTTTCAAAACACATAATTGCCCAATTTCCTTCTAAAATCCCATCCAAAAACTCTCTTTTTCTCATATTTTATCAATGTGGTTCTACTATAACCAATTTCAGTTGAAAGTGCTGACATTTTTCTTTTTCTTGCTATATCTTGATGTACAATAGATGTCAACATCACCCTTCTTGTAGTGACCTTATCCACAGTTCAAGATCCTTTCCCAATGGAATCTAAACTCTTTTTAACATTTTGAACAATATCCTTTTGTAATCCCATGTGTTTCTTCTTATTTGATGATGAATGGACACCCAACAATTGTAATGACTCTTTGAAATCATCACAAATCAGTAAATGTGATAACAATTGGGTTTTTTCAAGTGTATCAAGATGATTGAAATGATGATTGATCATTCCATTTACAGATTTAGTCATTGACCTCTTTCTCTTATTATAAGGCTAGTTGGCATAATATTTGAGTTTCTCCATATCCATTTCAAGTAAATGATCTAAATTTCTATGAGAAATTTGTTTCCCCACCTTCTCAACTAGTTTTATATGCTCATCCATACCCGTAGGAGGAAGTGATCCCGACCCCTCTCCAACATGCATTGTTTGAAATTGTGCCTCCTCCCTATCTTCAAGGACCATGCATTCTTGAGCGGATTCATTTGATCCAATATCTAGATTTGGCTCAACTTGAGCATGAAAACTTCTTGCTTGTTGAGCCCTTTCTACACATGTGTCACAAAATATTTTGCAAACAAAAGTGAGAGATGATGTTAAATATATAAGTGAAATTTATGTATGCAAGCAAACAAATTGATAAAACATGATGAGCTATAAGTGAGAGAAGTTTGTGCTATTTTTATATGCTCATCCATACCAGTAGAGGGAAGTGATCTTGACCCCTCCAACAAGCATTGTCTGAACTTGGGTCTCCTCCCTAACTTCAAGGTCCATGTATTCTTCAACGGATTCGTTTGGTCCAATGTCTAGATTTGGCTCAACTCCTACTTGAGGAATCCCTAGAGCATAAAACATAAAAATAATTTGAGAACATTGAAGTGATGAAAATAAAATATGAAAGACACAAAACACGGTAAATATTGAAACAAAAAGAATTGGCTTAAGGAATTGGAGTCAAGGATCATATACACATTGCAACTTGCATGACCAAGATGACCTGAGGATATTTAAAAGTATTTATAGTCATTCAAGTGCAATGATGGTTAGAAAAATTCAAAGTAAAAGTACTAAACACACACTTGAGAGTGTGAGAGAGAAGAAACAAGCATGTACCTTGTTTCTTTCTATGATAATTTTCCAAGTTTTGATCACGCCTCTTTTATTCTTCTTCTTTTGACAATTTTCATTGAGATGCATTTTTTCTTTTTCTTTGTTGTCCCATTTTCTTCTTCAACTTAAAGATGACTCTAAACAAGTTGTCTACCAAATTAGTTAAATTATCCTCCAAATTTTTCCTTGATTGATAAAAATGAAAATTTGTCGAGCTCCAATATTTGCCTCCTTGATAAATGTGCAAAAACTTCTCCAAAATCTGCACTCCAAGTGAATCAAAATTATTCAAGTGTACATGGAATAACTAGATCCTAGTTTAAATGAATCAGTAGTAAAACAAAGCAGGTTATTTCATTTGTAGGTTTGTTGTTATTTAATTCATAGGTATGCACAACATATCTAGTAATTTTAGAATTTTGGTAAAGTGTCAAAATGTATAAATATTAGAGGTATAATTTGAATTGAATTTTTCTTAATTATATTCAAATTGAATTTCAAGTTAGTTAATGAAAATGTATAATAGAATTATAATTTGAATTAAATTTTTCTTAATTCAATATTTGAATTAATTCAAGTTACTTGTAAAAGCGATATATGCTTCGATATAATTTGAATTAAATTTTTCTTAAAATTATATTTGAATTGAATTTCAAGTTACTTGTCAAAAAGATTATATCTTGTTCTCAACTCGCTCAATGGTTCATGTTGCTTAAAGTCATTTTAAAAATATTTATTGTGATCAACATGAATGAACTTAATTATAAAATGGCGGTGATTTCCCTAAAATTCTACTAGAGATCAAATGTATAGTGAATATATATAAAATGTAAAGTTGTGAGATCATAAAAATAAGAAAACATGTATGTATATTGAATATTCAAACAAATGCATACATATATATTATGTGTAAACATGTTTAAACAACAAGAGAAACACATGTGTACATATATGTAAAGGGGATTCAATACATATAAACATAACACATATTATAGAAACAGAGGCAAATGTATGTATATATCATATAAGAAAATATATGTACATATATCATAAAAGCAAAATGTAAATTTAAGATCATCAAATGTCGAATACTAAAGATCAAAAAATAAGAAAATGTATGTATATCATATAAGCAAGTGTAAGTTAGAGATCATCAAATATCCAATACTAAATTTTAAAGATCATCATATAATCAAATACACATCATGTGGTAAAGATCATAAATCTAGAATGCATGGCCTAATATGAATGTCTACTCCTAGACGAATGGCCATCTGAATGAGAACGGTCCTACTCTAATGGATGTGCTGAGCCCTATAAATAAAATTATTTACAAGATGTGTTAAATACATATAATTTTTATTAAATAAATTTTATGAAAGTTATTTTTAAATGAACTTGTATTTTTAAATATCAATCTAGAACTTGTATTTATTTATGCATACATAAATATATATTTTATGAAAACTCACATGTCCACTGATAGCAAATTCATCCACAGAGTCACATCGATCATGCACACGATCGGGACCAAGGCTAGGAGTGATATGAGGTATGTCCACCTGTAATAATATATATACACATATATATCAACTTACATGAATATCTAGTTAAAAAGAAATTTAAAAAATAATGAAAAAAAATTGAAACATGCACATGCACACATACATGCACATCATCTGATATCAGATGACCTAAGTCCTCTGAAACATTCACCTCCACCATATACACCAAACGATCAAGTGATGAATCAACATCTGCATCCATCTGATCTATCCCATGTCGTACTAGAAATGATGAATGTAGAGGACTATGAAGGTGAGATGGCATCGGTGATGATGAACCAGAACCAATCAACATATTAGTAAAACCCATAGTCTGTGCAGCTACTGTATGAATTGTAGGTGGACTCTGATGTGCACTAGTGCTTAGCTACGAGTGATGGGATCCTGGAGCTGAACAACCTCTATGTCTCAAATGATCTCTAACATGCTCTATACCAATCCCATTGTCTGATGCAATGTGGGCATATGCTTCCAACAGGTCCTCAGCCAAACAATGTAGAATCATGCGTGACATATCTCCTGTAAGTGCATCAAGCTATGTAGGAGTAGGGATGCTGACCATTGTAAAAGGATCCATGGTGGTCCACTGTGCTGAAAATGGTGTGGATCAAAAATGTCTAGATATCAAATACTAACCTAAACGATCATAAGATATCCTAGTGGTGGTAGCCGCAATGTCACCTACAGTGTCAATTGCTTCCTTTTGGGAAGCAACAATAACCTCATCTACTATGGGGGCTAGAGCTGGGGTGAGAGTAGGAGACCTGTCACCAACCAATACCCTAAACATTGGGGGTGGTCTATCTGCTCGATGATAGGTGGCCCTATCAGCAATCCTACCATGCCCCTGACGAACATATGGTGGAATGTCCAGGTAGTTAACTTTGAGGCCCAAATGGACCTCAACATACAACTGCTGAACAAAATACAATGGAATCTGGTTATTGTTTAGGTATAGACCATGTGCTATGAGAAATCGTGGGTAGATCAATGAGGCCATAGCATGATCGACACATCTAGTGACCTGGTATCCCCTAACCTTATGCACATTTTGATAAAAAAGAAAACAAGTGGTTTTGATCATTTCTTTGGTGACACTATCTTGTATTTGTTTAAGGGGAATGTCACCATGTACTTCTTCCCACATGCGAGAAAGAATAATAGTCACTTTGTCTGGGGAATATGCACTAGTCCTCTCAAGTTCATCTTTTAGTTTTTCTAGACTATGCAATATTAACATGCATTGTTCACTATATATCCCTGAGTTTGCACCCCGTGCTAATGAATCTCTCAATTTTTTTTCTCATTACTAGTATTTGCAAACAAAGAATCTGGCATAGGTGGAACATGATCTACATTTTCCATGTTATATATATATATATATATACAGTACACCTAAAAAAACAATGAGACTTTGGTAAATAATATATCTAGATAAAGAGAATACAAATCTAAAATAGAACTTGTAATAATTCATCTACTCATCAATAATATTTTCATCTTATTAACTTGATTTAAAAGGAATTGGGAAGACAACATAATCCTATAACATAGCATCCTTAAAATGGTTCAAATTTTAAATGAAAGCTTGATGAAAGAGAGAATAAGAATACAAAGATCAAATTATAAAATTATTTGAAAATAATTGGGGATAAAAATATTTAATCTAATAGTTGTTAACATAAATGAATTTCAATTATATAGCCAAGAACATAAAAAAATTATAGATTGGAAAGCAAAATAAATATCTCATATTAAGAATCAAATCTAATAAAGTTTGACTTCATTGCATACTTGTTATAAATATCTCACATGAACCAATGAAACTCAACGTGTCTCCAAATTACATAAGAAGAGAGAACCTAAATGTGAAAAAGAAAAAGAAATTCAAAATCTATCTTTTTGTAATGAGTTTGTTAAAATTTAAAAACATTCAAGAACCCCAAAATGGTTTGAAATTGATGAGCATAATAGAAATTCCTGAAGGCAAGAGGTCATCACAAACCATTCGGTTGTGGGCTTCAAAAATTTTCAATGAATGGTTTACCAATAAGATGTATTAACCAAAATATTCCAAATTTTTATACAATTACTAAAGATGTACAAAATGACACCTTTACTAAATAAATTTCAAAATGCATCATTAAATGTATATTAACATCATCCGCACTCTAATTAAGAACATTAAAAACAACACCAACACAAAGAGATAAAATTAAAAAGTTCCAACTAATGATGTTATAATAATCCTCCCCAAGTTGATCCTCTCATCCCAATCATCATACTTAATGTTTTGGTACTTGAATCATGTTTATTATATTATGTGCTCTCAACACTATGTAAATTAGAACTCTTAATAAACATGTTTTTTAAGAGGAATCATTTTCTCTTTCTATTACCATAACGATTATTCTTGTTTTTGTAACTTGGTATTTCTACTTGTAGATTTTCAACTTTTTATTATGTAAATCATTCTTTGATACCCAAGTAGTTTGAAGACCCTTTTAAGATGAAGAAAATATAGATTTATCATTTGTAATCCTCATCCTTCCTTGCTACATGAGTAATTTTTCTTATGAAAACCATGTTTAGGAATGAAAATATCCAATCCCTTATGCTTCTGAACTAAAGTTTGCAATGCTTATGGTTCTTTTGGCCTTATAGATTCTTGAATCATTTTATAATATAAAACCTACATATAACCTACTTTGGATCTAATAATTGTAAACCCTTTAGGAATTCTAAATTGTTGCATCTTGTCTTGATTTTCCCACCATTGTTATTCCTTTTGAAATTTTTACAAATTAGGCAAAGAATCCTTGTACTTATATAGAGGATCCTTAGGTATGTTCTTAAAATTATTTAAGGTTAAATGACTTAATCTAAAATAAAGGCATATACGGATCTCTTGCAATTATAACCTCTTTACTAGTGTGAACATATTTGATACCTTGATGGCATGACATAGATGATGTTGCTTGATATTGCTTTATCCATAGATACCCAAGTAAAATATGAGATATGTATCTAAAGAAGAAATAATATGACATAGAATAAGAACTTCCCTCATCTTTTAGACCAAAAAATTAAGGTAAAATAATGTATCCTATAGTTTCAATCAACATATCATTAGTCAATTTTAAATAAACCCTCAAACATGCATATGCTTGTTTATAAAATGATGATAAAACAAAAATTATTCAATGCATACATTTTATTGGTGAGTAAGATCAATAAACACACCCTTACATGGTTCATGATCCACACAAAACCAAAGGACCATTATAATTATTTGGTAATATCTCACAATGTGAAAAAGGTGTCGAAAAAATTAGCATACCTAAACTGTAAATTGACTTGTCATAAAGTGGGTGGGTAGCTTAGTGGTGGAGATTTGCATCCTAACTAGTTCATGGAAATTTCAACATGGTATTAGAGCCAAGCTAGGTGCATTTGACACCTATGTTGTGGCTCAAGGAGTTTGTTAGAGAAATGATACACACCTAAGCCATAAAAAGACTCATCACAATGTGAGACATTAGCTCAATAGTAGAGCATCCTAAAATCCACTGAGGTCTCGAAGCTGAGGTTATCATAGTCTATAGGCTTATAGTTACCATTATAATAGAATTCTTAGGGCTTGAGATACTATCATTAGAATTATTGATTTTATGGTGACTATCTAGGATTCTCATATAATTATGCTATTAGATTTATTTTGTGTAAAATATTTAAATTTTCATTAGAGGAACAATTGAAGGATCGACCCTAACATTAACCCCCAACCATTTTTTTTATCAATCAAATCCTTAATCAATTATTACTTAATCCCATAAAATGTTGAGTATAATTACAATTAACTCTACAATTTAATAACAAAATTCTTTCTCATTATATCTTTTGGGAATAACCTTAGATTTATCTAATGGCCTAATAGGAGGAAGTGTAATCATGTTTGCACTAAGTAAATTTTGAAGCATATTTTACAAAGGAAAAATTTGGAGGCTTTAGAGTCATAATATTAGAAACATTTATAATGTATATAGTTTGTACAATGGTCATTTCCATTATTTTTTACTATCCTTTTGGAAATAATTTTTCTTTTAAAATTTACAAGGGTAGGATGATGTAGATGAAGCATTAGAAGATCCATAATTAAGTGTGGTAGCCTCTAACAACTTTAGTTCTTAACATTCATCTCACTTGCACATGCAAATGTTAAGAATGTATATACTTTGTAGATCCTTGTTTATAGTCAAAAAATCTAAAATAATAAACTTCAATCCAACATTCCCAATAATTGTATTGACCAATTTCAATATTAAAAAATAGACCAAAATGGAAGATAATACAATCATTTAATAACATAATATTTTAAACTTCATGGGAAGAACTTAGCCAATAACTTATCATCATACACAAAATCCAAATATGTAGCACTAAAGAACCTTGAATGTGTCATGGGATCTCTGTTAACATTGTGCATCTCAAATCTAGGATCCAAAAATCCAACAAAAAATGGATATGTAAAATTTTCAATAGAAATTGAATTGTGTTTGATTTATATATATGTCTTTTTTTGTTTCCATTAGGTAAGGAATCAACATTACTTTTCATCTCAACAAGACTTTAAACGTTAATGTCAAAGGTAGATAGAGGCACACTAGGATTAAGGACATGAATGAAAGTGGCAAGATGAGAAATGGAAGGTGGTGTATAAATTTGTCGTGACATAATAAATGAGTGTGGAGTGACAAAGACTTGGGTAGGAATATCACAGTGGGGGGAACATGGGAAGTGTAAACAAAACTAATGAGAACTAATGTGGAGACAAGAGAACTATGTGCATCATAATAAGTAAGCATGAGATGAGATCTAGGAAAAAGGAGAGGATAAATTTGGGGAGATTTGGTGGAAGGAGAAATAAATTGCATTATAAGATAGATAGGAGTAAAACAATAAGGAGGAATACATGAAGAAGAAGTTTGGGATGGAGGGAAAATGGCACATCACTCAAAGGGATTGTTGAGCTTATCCTTTTACCTATTTAACTTTAAGTACTTTCTTTCCACATGGCTTATTAATCAACATAGTATATGAAGGAGATCAATCATTGTACTAGGATTAATATTACTAGCCAAATTTGCAAGATCCAAAGAAAGGTTGTGTGCATCAAAGCTATATCTTGATTTCCATTTTCTCAACAAGGGCCTCATGGTCAAATGATTCTTCTCCATTATGATAAATTTAGTATCATGCGTATTCCCAATCATACCAATTTTAGCTTGATTCACAACCATGGTGGGATTGAACTATGACTTCTTACTAGGAAAGGAGGATGATTTTGGTATTAGAAGGAAATAAGGATCGAACAATGTTTATATTTGATTAAGAAATTAGACAATGAGAAAGCACTTAAATCTAAAAACTAAATAAGATTCAAGAAAACCTTTATGGCCAAATCGTAGGACATACCAAATTAAATGGCTTTGCCAAAATGAAAAGAAAATAATTTCTTTAGAGTTTTCTTTTCTAATTAGCTAGGATAAATAAATACAATAAGTAAAACACAAATTACCTTCGAACATACAATTGAATTTAAAAATACTAGACAAGCACACTATAGAATTGACAAAGAGGGTTAGGGTTTTTAGCTTCATTTGTTATATGGAGATATTTTATTGTAATGTACATAATCAATGATATGATTCTTGATTTTTTATAAGATTTAATATTATGACACCTTAACAAACCAAGATATGACTTTCATGGTTCACTCCTACATGTATGGAATTTACATTTTCATCTACAAGTTTGACCCTAAATTTGTAGTTTTAAAATTATTTTGTGACATATGTGTTTAGTTTATTTGTTGTGTTATTAGTTGGATGATAGTTAAGGTGTCCACTATGAAATGGTAGATGATGGGGAGGTGATGTTGGAGCATTTGACACTTGAAATAATGTTGTAGATGCATTGAAAAGGTGTAGATGCATAGAAATTATAGACCTCTCATCCCTTAACAGATAGTTGATAGTTTTGATATTCATTTTTCTCATGAAAGGTGTTTAACAAGACAAAAATATATGCAAAATGGGGAAGAAAAATACTATATTGAAAATGCTTTAAAAACTTTCAAACAAGTGCAATTTGAATTCAACAAATTTTTAAAAAATTGCATTTAGGGTTTCAAAATTAAACAAATAGATGCATTTTGGACTCTAAAAAAAAAAATTTAAATACCTAGTGCTCAATAGTGCTCAATATGCAAATTGGAATGATGAAATTTGAAGAGATGAATGGAAATTTTCTTTCGCCAGAGAGAGAAACCTTGTTTTGTCATCGTCATGGACTCTATTCGCCGTGCGCACTAGGACAGTGACTGGTAAAAGAAGAAAGTAAAAGTGACAGTGAAAATGAAACAATTTTTTGTTTTTGTCATATTGAAGGGGTTCAGTCAAACCCCTATTCGGCCGAACCCATTTGAATATGTTTTTTTTATTTGGACTTTCATTGGTTCGGCCGAACCCATTCAATATGGGGAATGGAAAAAACCCAAAATTTCCTTCCTCTTAGAAAGTGTAAACCGCTATTCTAAGGTAAACCAAGTAGGGGTTGATTAGGATCAAGTGGTTGAATAGGTGGTAAGGTAAGCATGCATTTTTGGATGAGTTTTTGAATTAGATGGGACTAATTTGCCACTAATGGCGAATGGGTCCCATAGGGGTCATTTTTGCTAGCTAGAATGTTGAGAAGTAAGAAAATTAGGCTTATATAATGACTATGTCAGTTATTTGATCAAATTATACCTTGGGATGGACAATATGGGTTAAGAGAGGCCTATTAATGATGACATAAATGTCAAATAGGGCTTGGGACACATAATTCAATGTGAAAGTGTGATTAAATACACTTTACAACACTAAAATGAGGTCCACAGCCTAGGAAGGCACATGAACCAATGTGAACATGCAAGACACATTACAACACTTGGTTAAAGTTAAATTTACTTTACAAGCCTTCTAAATTAATGTGATGATGTAATTAAACATGTTTTATAATGTTGAATAGGTTAATTAAGTCTAGAAAAGCATGAAATCCCTTTACAAGACATCAATAAACACATTTTATTCAATTTGCAAATGTCCAAGACCTAGTGTGGATGCATAATATTCCTCACAACACCTAAATCAAGGCCTCATTAAGTCCAATTTATCATGAATTGATCCCATGTCAAGCAGAGGGTCCTTTTTTCTATGACACACTCTCATAATGGAGAGTGACAAATTTTGAGAAGAGGATGGGGTGGAAAGAGTGAGGGGTTGTCCAAATGCATGTTATCATTAATGAGGAAAGGACCTTCATTGATGGGGAGAGGTACACTCCACACCTTCGCATTCAAGAGTTGCAATTAGGGAAACTTCTATATATTTGGGGAGGAAGGAGTGGGGTGATACCTACTTCTCCTCTTGGAGAACTTGAGGGAGATGGTAGAAATAATGAGAAAAGGAGAGGAGTCCATCTCTTGGGCAAGATAGTGATTAAGATGGATTGGCTTGAAGAGGAAGGATGGATACATGATTTTGGTCTTCATCTAAAAGAAAGATAAGTTTTTTTCCTTTTCTATTTTTTTCCTAAGTTTCTTGGTCATATGGAGGTGACATATTGTATGAATCTTGTTTGAAAATAGAAAGTATAGGACCTAGATTCATGTAGATTATGCTATGTTAGTTTTGTCCCTTCATAAAAAGGTGAAAATACTCCATTGATCATTGTGGGGCTAAAATAATTCCTTGCTCGAGGGTATGGCTAGAGCCCATGAAGCTCCATGATGCCATTATGGTAGAGTGAAGAGAAAGCCTGATTCAATTGTTTGTCATCCTTTGCAATTATTAAATTTAGTTTGTAAAATGGAAAGCTATTGATCTTATGTATCTTTGTAATTCTTAAATTTAGTTTGTAAAATGGAAAGCTATTGATTTGATGTATCATGAAAGAAAATGGGAAAGAGAAAGTCATTGTTTAATAGTTTACAACTCATTTGGTTGTGTGTGTAATCATAGTGTAGAATGGTTAAAGTTTCATGATTTGTGTTAATGAAGTGGTTGAAGTGAATAGTTGTTTCATTTGTTGTTTAAGAGAAATTTATTGTTTGGGGCTGCATCCTTTCAAATGACAGAGTATTCAATCAAACAATGTTTGTTTAGATCTCTTAGAGATCTTCTATCTAGTGAAATTATGCTTTATGCAATGAAAGCTAAATAATCAAGTTTTAAATGGAATTTTAGTGGTAAGAAAACCATGGTAGCTGTACTCAAAATGGGTAACAATATTATTTGTGCTGGAATGGAAAGTACTTTGTTTCCTCCTTTTAAGATGTTCATTTAATCGATGGTTACACTATCCACTAATACTTATGAACTATACTCTACCTTGTTAAAATTTTCTAATGTAGCCATAAACTTCATTAAAGAAATACATAAGGGAAATAATCCTTAACTTATGTAGATACAGATTAAGAACAGATAGTTTCAATGTAACCAAGGCCCTTTTTGCACTACTATTTTCACATCAAACCGCTCACAAAAATAAATAAATAGATAAAAGGGGTAATAATAGGACTCAATTTTGAAAGGTTAGGGAACACCTCGGTCTTTTTCAACAACTTCTTGTATTGAGGACCCACCCATTTAAGATAGTCTTTTCCCCTACAGAACTGAGCAATTATGTACATAAGAAATTTAACATATATGTACATGGATAGGAAATGATAAAATGTATGCTATGGAATCAATGAAGTAAAGCCTATGGGACCGATAGACAAAATGGTAGGGAGAACAGGTGGCCTGCCAGTTCCAAATTCATCTGTTAAATAGATTTAGTTCAAGACAATTCATAACACAACCACTAACCTCATTAACGACAATAAATCTCATCTTGGGGAAATCACACACAATCAGCCTATTCCTGCAGAATACCAATTCATGGATCAACTTTCACACACTCTAGCTGAGTTGCAATAATTCCCATTCCCTTGAGTCATTTCTATAAGTCACACAGAGGTGCAGTGTCACCTAGTAAGCCATTACATGAGCTTGAACGAGAGTCTCATAACCGATCAATAGTCTATATCGTATATATCTCCTTGGCTGAAACTTAACAAAGAATCCTGAATCCTTTGCCTACTTGTGTGGGTTCGTGTGCAATGTACCTAGCATAATACAAAACATCTTGATGAAGAATAACTGATAGAGATTGCATTCAATACAAAGTATAAGAGCTAAACTTCTTCTAGACATAGGCCAAAGATATAAGTATTGTGTAAGACAACATTAAATGAAGGGAAGACAAGCATTTATGTCTATAATGTTTTAAAGAACAAGGGAATGAAATAGGAAATGTAGAAAAGGCTGTTGCCCTTCACTTGTGTAATATGCATAACATCACCTACTCAAGGAACCAGTAGAAGGTAGAAAAATATGAAATGAAATGTAATAAGCTTGCATCGAATTGGGTAAGGGATGTTGGTTTTGAAAGATTATTCACCTCTATAAAATACGTATAAAAAGGAAGGGGACACCCAAAATGAATCATAACAAAAATTATATGTGAAATATTTCAGGTGACCAAAGTAAATGGGAATCGACTGTTTCTAGTTTGAAAGTCATCCGCTAGGGGAAAAAGGGTAGTCACTGGCTAAATACTTCACTCCATTCAATTCTTGAGTGGCCCAGTCTGATAGTGCGGCTCTAAACTAATGACCCCAGACCTCATTTTAAATCATGTAATAACTACAGTTAGGTGTGGATGTTTCCCTAGTCAGAGTTCATCCACTATCATGAACAACAATTCCTTGAATTCCTTCTCATTAGCATGGCATGCATGCCTTGGCATTGTAAGTAGCTATCAATCAAGCATGATCTATGTCAAGCACTGGCATCGATCTTTGTCCAGCACAATCTTAACAAAACTATTGCATTATAGGTTTTGACCCACACTGTTTTAAATGCAAGAACGTCATAAGTGCATAAATCTATGTTGGAACATTGCAATTTCCACTAGATATTGTACAATAGTCTCTTGAGTTGTGACAATGTTTTGTATGTCAATCAAAAGAAAAGGATTAAAAAAATGTATGTTGTTCTAGAATCTTCCTAGACCTCCCATGATCGCCAAAATCCTACACTTTCTAGAAGCATCCAACTCCTCTATAAAAAGAGGACCGATGTAAATCATTTGCCAATTAATACAAAATCTATTTGTGCAGCTGGACAGTTCTACAAAATGTCTTTTGAGTTTTTCCTCTGCCCACTCACATAGTGGTATTCGAGCTAGTTAAGGAGAAAGTTTCTATAGTAGTCAATAAGGAGAATTTGTAGAAAGCAGAGATTGGAAGCTAAATCACTGCCAAAGGAGGTTGCAACAGATTGAAGCAAAGATAAAGGAAGCAAGGAGTCTGCCAAAGCAAGGAGTTGTAGCTAAAGGAAGTAGCCCAGGTAGTTTGTGGATTAAAGAGACTGGTCAACAAGGAAGGTGTTGATTATTGTGGTTTGTTTTTTCTATTTTGTAGATACAAAGACTCTCTGTATTGTGTTAGGATCACTGTTGGAGATTCCTTTGTGGAGTGTTGATCAAAGGTAATTTTTTTTTTTTTTAAGATAACAGTTGAAAAGGTTTGATATAGTTGTAGAAATACAAGTTGCAGAGGGCTGCAAAATTTTTCTCTAAGGACTTAAGGAGGCTGTAGTAATCATTAAACACCAGTCTAAAGTAGGAAGATATTCTCTTACAATTTGTCCAATCTGATTTGTCAGTTTAGCAACATTTAGAACATATTTCAATCTACTATGTTTGGTCACATGAAGATTTTACCAGTTTTTATAGTTAATTGTGCCTACTATTCATAGTGAATTTTAATCTTGTACTTGTGATCAAAGTATAGTGGGTAATACTACTGTTAAAAGTTTATATATTCAAGAAAAGTAAAATTAATACTTTGAAGAGGAAATTGAGGAGTAAAGGAACATGGAGCTACTAGTTATCAGATTGGATTAAGGTATGGCATCTAATAATTACTTGCAGCCCCAAATTCCATATTTTACAGGTAAAAATTATGACAACTGGGCAATTAAAATGAAAACACAATTTCATTCTCAAGATTTATCAGAAATGGTTGAAAGAGGATTTGTAGAACCACAAGATGAATCTTAGTTAACTAGAAATCAAAGAGATGAGCTTAAGGATAATAGACAAAAGGATGCAAAAGATTTATAGCTTATGCAACAAGGCATAGATGACACTATTTTTTCTAGAATTAAAGGTGCAAATACATCTAGGCAAACATGGGAAATACTTGAAACTGCATATCAAGGTACATCTAAAGAAAAAGTAGTTAAATTGCAATCACTTAGAAGGGATTTTGAAAATCTTTAAATGAAAGATTCTAAGTCAATAGATCAATTCTCAACCCAAGTTATGAATGTTGTTACTAGATTAGAGAAAATGGTGATGAATTTCCAGATCAAAAGGTTATTGAAAATATCCTTAGAAGTTTACCTAAAAAAATTTATAATGTTGTGGTTGCAATTGAAGAATCTAAAGATCTCTCAGAATTATCTATAGATGAATTGTTTGGGTCATTGTTATCTCATGAATATAGGTTAAACAAGAATAATAATGTTTCATTAGAAAATGCATTCAAATCACAAATGACATTTGGAAGAGGTAGAGGAAGAGGAAATTTCAGAGGAAGAGGACGAGGAAGAAACAATTTTCAAAGAGAAGAAAGAAGAAGCCCCGATTTAGGAGAAAATCCAAGGCAAGGATTCAAGCCTAGAGGACATGGATATAATCAAGCATCACAAAGGTATGATAAGTCCAATACCCAATGCTATTATTACAAAAAGTTTGGAAATTTTGCAAGTGAATGTCGAAAGAAACAAGCAGAAGTAGGAAAGAAAAATGCAAAATTTTTAGAAAGTAATTCAGACACGTTATTTATCACATGCCACATAGCTGAAAAAAATTCAAATGATACTTGGTTTTTAGACAACGGGTGTAGTAATCACATGATAAGAAACAAAGATTTGTTTGAAAGCATAGATACTATAATTAAATCAGAGGTACAATTGGGCAATAATGATACAGTGGTAGTCATGGGTAAAGGTGTAGTCAATGTAATGACAAATCATGGTAAGAAGACTACTCATAATGTTTACTTTGTTCCTAGGTTGAAGCATAATCTTACAATCATTGGACAACTTGTGCAAAAGGGTTATAAATTCAATTTTAACAAATAATGTTTGCACTATATTTGATTTACCTCCTAGTAACATGATGATTGCAAGGGTTGAAATGACAAAAAATAGGATGTTTCCACTAAGGATAAGGAATGAAAAGATAGGAGGGTTTGAAGAAAAATTTAAGGTAACTTATCAAGATCAAACATGGTTATGAAATTTAAGATATGGAAATCTTAATTTCAAAGGATTATGTTTTGCAAAAGAAGAAAATGGTAAAAGGGTCTTCAAGAACCAATAAGTTCATGTGATAAATGTATTTTGGCAAAACAACATAAGGAAAGTTTTCCAAAGGGAATGTCATATAGAGCATGTGCACCTTTAGAACTTATACATATAGATTTACGTGGCCCAATGCAAACATCATCATTAGGGGGGAGCATTTAGTTTTAACTTTCATTGATGATTATACTAGAAAGACATGGGTTTACTTTCTTAAATATAAATATGAAGCATTTGGAAAGTTCAGAGATTTCAAAGCATTGGTTGAGAAAAAAAGTGGCCTATTCATTAAAGTATTAAGATATGATAGAGGAGGAGATTATAAATCAAATGAGTTCTTAGATTATTGCAGGTATCATGGTATAAAGAAGCAATTCACTGCAAGTTACACAGCTTAGCAGAATGGTGTCACAGAGAGGAAGAATTGAACAATAATGGAGATGGCAAGAAGCATGTTAAAAGGTAAGAACATACCTAATGAATATTGGGCTGAAGTAGTAGCTTGTGTCATGAATATTTTGAACAGGTGTCCAACAAAGAGCGTAAGAGACAAGATTCCTCAACAAGCATGGACTGGTAAGTATCATAGTGTATCACATTTCAGAATTTTTGGATGTATTGCATTTGCATTTGTGCCAAAAGAAACAAGGAGTAAATTGGATGATAGAGGTGAAAAATGTATTTTCATTGATTATTGTGAACATTCAAAATCCTATAAGTTGTTTAATCCTATCACTAAAATGGTCATTATAAGTAGAGATGTATTCAAAGAAGAAGAAGCTTGGGATGTTAGTATAGATAAATCAATTTTAGTGTGTGCATCAATACCCCATGATGAAGGAGAAGAAAAATATCAAGAAATTCAAGATAATCAAAATACTATACAAGAGGGTTCTCCATCAAGAACTCCACAAAGAGAACAAGGTGAATCATCAAACTCACAAATAAGTAATGATTCTAATCCCACACTTGTATCATTAAGACCAAGCATTAAAAAAAAGAAGTTTAAGAGTATGCAAGAAATTTATGGTCAAGGAGATGAAATAGATCTGCAATCAAATTTTGCTTTATTTGCTCAAGATCCTGTTTATTATGAAGAGGTAATTGAAGAAAAACATTGGGTTAATGCAATGAATGAAGAGATAGAATCAGTAGAAACGAATGGAACATGGGAATTGGTTGATTTTCTAAATGGAAAATAATGCATAGGAGTAAAATAGGTTTACAAAACTAAATTTAATGCAAATGGGGATGTTGAGAAACATAAATCAAGATTAGTTGCTAAAGGATTTGCACAACAATATGGAATTGATTATAATGAAACATTTGCATCAGTAGCAAGACTTGATGTAGGAAGAATGGTATTAGCAATAGCAGCTCAACATAGTTGGAAAGTTTACCAGATGGATATAAAATCAACATTTTTGAATGGATTTTTAGAGGAAGAAGTCTATGTACAACAACTAGAAGGATATAAGGTAAGTGGGCATGACGACAAAGTATACAGGTTAAAAAAGTAACTTTATGGACTTAAGCAAGCACCTAGAGCATGGTATAGTTGAATAAATTCATACATGATAGAAAATGGTTTTAAAAGGAATAGCAATGAACCTACACTATACATAAAGATCAATAAGGAGGGACAAATTTTGATTGTTTGTTTATATGTTGATGATTTGATTTTTACTGGAGATTTATCCATAGACATGTTTAAATCAACCATGAAAAAGGAATTCGAAATGATAGATTTGGGATTAATGGGATGTTTTCTTGGAATTGAAGTTATGCAAAATGATAGTGGGATATTTATTTTTCAAATAGGGTATGCAAAGGATGTGTTGAAAATGTTTAGAATGATAAATTTCAAAACAACATCTACTCCTATAGCCACATGTACAAAGCTTAGCAAAGAGGATAATGGGTCTAATGTTAATTCAACCATATTCAAAAGACTTGTGGGAGTTTGATGTATCTCACAACAACTAGGCCAGATATTATGTATGGAGTTAGTTTGATCTCTAGATTTATGGATTCACCTAAGGATTCACATTGGCAAGTTGGAAAAAGAATATTGAGGTATATTGTAGGATCTATTGAATATGGTATAATGTACTCCATAACAAACAAGTTTGAATTGGTTGGATATATAGATAGTGATTTTGTAGGGAACATTGGTGATCGTAAAAACACTTCAGGATATGCATTTCACTTTGGAACAGGTATTGTTGCATGGGCATCAAGGAAACAACCTACAATCATAATTTCATCCACAAAAGTAGAATATGTGGCAAGTACATCAGCAACATGCCAAGCAATATGGATGTGAAGAGTCTTAATGGATATAATGCATGATCAAAAGGAATGAACCTACATCAATCTATTGTGATAATAAGTCAACGATTGCACTATCAAAGAATCATGCCTTTCATAAGAGGAGAAAGAACATTGACATAAGGCACCATTTCATTCAAGAATTGGTGAACAATGGAGAGATCAACCACAAGTATTGCAGATCTGAAGACCAATTGACAAACATATTCACAAAGCCCTTAGCAAAGGAACAATTTGAATATCTTAGAGAAAATTTGGGAATTGTAAATATTGATGTAATAAGTAGTAGAAATTAGGGGGGAGTGTTGGAACATTGTAATTTCCACTAGATATTGTACAACAGTCTCTTGAGTTGTGACAATGTTTTGTATGCCAGTCAAAAGAAAAGGATAAAACAAAATGTACGTTGTTCTAGAATCTTCCTAGACCTCCCATGATCGCCAAACTCCTACACTTTCTAGAAGCATCCAACTCCTCTATAAAAAAGAGGACCGATGTAAATCATTTTCCAATCAATACAAAATCTATTTGTGCAGCAACACAGTTCTACAAAAAGTCTTTTGAGTTTTTCCTTTTCCCACTCACAATCTGATTAAAGGTTAAGTAGAAAATGAATTAGAAGCTCCATCTCTGAGTTGTATGTTGGTGAATATTTTAGCAGATTTCCCACCCAGCCAGATGCAGCAAAAGTTGTGAGGAATGTTAATATTCCTTTTCGTTTACTGTTGGTTTAATTTTACTTATGTGGTTTACAAACATTGGTTAATATTAAAATGAGAACTAATATTAATATATTACTTCATTCATTGATAAGGGTAATAATATGGACTGCAGCTAGAGAATAAGTTTTTGACAGTCTTAAGAGTGTTTTTTTTAGGAAGTTTCTGCCAAGCTCCTAATAATGAATATATTTAGCTTATTAGCATTATGATATCCTTTACTTTTATTATTATTACTATTTCTTCCATTGAGTGTATAATAACTTGGCTATTATAATAGTGTATGCTGTAGGTACCAGGTCATGGGATAAGATTAAATGAAAACCAAAAAATAATATATATAGTATAATATTCAAACCTAAAACTTTTGGAGCCACTGCCCATTAAATGGCACATCAAATAAATTTATTACCTTTGCCTATGTAAATGACGCATCAAATAAATTTATTATCTTTGTTGTGTTGGGTCTTGATACAACTCACTTTAATACATAGCAATAATGATACTAATATGAGCAATTCGATACTTCCTTTAATGGACACAATGTTGTTTACACATGTTAATACATATAGCTTTGCTCTGTGAAACCAAAAAAAAATGTTCCTCAGCATTTTGAATAGATAGCACACTATGATACATAGAATGGTGCTTAAGCTATAGTAGTGAGGTTTCAAAAAGAATAAAAATAATACAATAATTTTAGGTTATAAGTGGGTATTATTAGTAATACTTTAAAATCAATTTTTAAGAAGAATGGATTTTATTTCTACATATAAAAAGAAAATGTAACATATATATTCATATATATGGATAATTAAACAAATAAATTAATAACTATTTGACTATTATTGCGCTATACTAACTTTAAAATATTAAACAACCATGCATGTTTACTCTATTATTCATGTGGGAATTTAAGGGATATGTCCTTTATTTGTAATAAAACAAACCCTCTTAATATTAGTAGTCCCTTGTGTTTTTTTATGTAAATAAAGTGATGCGATACTCATGCTAGTCAAATTCTAATTGTGGTGGTTCTCAGAGGCACGCTAATATAGTCTGCTTGGCCCAATTTTCTATGAGTTAATCAACAAGCTTATATTGATATTGTGGGAATTAATGGTTGTGTTAGGTGATTAATGCAATAGTTGAAACATAGAAGTGTGGGTTTGTTGTCGTTCTAAGAGGGATGTAGTAATAAGCATATTAATGCTAATGTTTGTGTTTAGTGTTGTACTAAGATCACTGCAAACTTTAATTAGCGTAATGTAAAAGAAAACAAATATTGGGTTCTTCATGTGGAAAATATGGGAATGACACATCCCCTTAGTTGGGGGCTTTGGGGCAGCACACCCACATGTCAAATTTTATATACAAGGTTTATTAATGTAAATTTGGACTATTCATCATTTGTCTCATATCTGATGATTGATATTTTATTAGCTTGACTTTCTCTAGAAGGAAACCCTAATTTATGAGGGCATTGTATTAAAGTCATGTATTACAATGTATTTTGAGAGTCTAATAATGATTGTGTTGCCTCTAGATCTTTGAGTGGTGATAATCCTGTGAGAATTTTGCTCTGCAAGTATATTGTAATCTTTGTGATTTATGAATAATATATTGGGAAACTTTTGAAGAGTGGGGTTTTTCTCTCGAAAGGGTTTTCCCCACGTAAATCATTGTGTTGTGGTATGCATGATATTTATGTCTATTTTTGTTTAAGTTTTTGTAACGGTTAAATATCTATAAACATTTTATAGTATTCTCCTCTCAAGATTAGTGTAGGAAGTTGTTCTACTACCTTAGCTTCCTTAAAAGTGGTATCAGAGCCTATTCACCTTTGGTTTTAGTTGTGGGTTGTTGGGTTTTTTGAATTAATCTAATTTTGAGTGGAAGCTTGTGCAGAATACACTTTGTGATCTTGTTGTAGGAATTTTTAGATGGCAAGTTTATCTGAGAGAGTAGAGGTGGATATATTTTCTAGAAATAATTTTGAAATGTGGAAGCTAAAGATGGAAGATATGCTGATAGATTGAGATCTATGGGATGCTAGTGATGAGAATATTTCAAGGCTTGTAGATACTATTTAAGTTGCTCAATATGATGTTATGGATTGCAAAGACAAGGGTCTAATTAGATTGTGCTTGGTAGACTTTTCTTTAATCAATTTCCATGAAGAGACCTCTACACATAAACTATGGAAGAAGCTTGGTGACATGTATCAAGCCAAATCTTTAGTGAACAAGATTTTCTTGAGGAAGAAATTATATTCCTTGAGAATGGAAGAGGGTGGATGAATCACATACCACTTGGAACATTCAATATGTTGGTGGCTCAATTGGCATTAGTTGGTGTCAAAATGGACGAGGAAGAGAAATGTTATATCCTACTTTATTCTTTTCCTAATTTGTGGGATTCTCTTGTTATGGCTATTCGGATTACTTTTGTTATATTGAAGACTAAAGATGTGGTGGGTTCTTTTCCTTCTGAAGAGATGAGGAGGAAGGTATACATCATTGCTAAGGAGGCCATGAATGTTCATGGAAGACCTAAGGAAAAAGGAAAGAAGAATGAGAAGTGTGACAAATACAAGTCCATGGGAAGATCTAAGTCTCCTGGAAAGTCCAAAGTTATTTGTTGGAACTGTGGGAAGCCTGGACATGTTCATAAGGACAGAAAGTAAGAAAAGAAGAAGAAAAAGAATAAATTTGATTTTGATTCTAAGTCTGAGAAGGAATATGGTGATGTATTCATTACAACTTTGACAACTCGTGTAGGTAATGATGCATGGCTAATTGAATTAGGTGAATCTTTCCATACGACCTTTAATAGAGATTGGTTTTTTGAGTATGAAGAATTTGATGGAGGTAAGGTGTACTTGGGTGATGATTCTCATTTAGAAATTGTTGGCCATGGTAAAGTTAAAATTGAGTTTCTTGAAGGTAGAATAAAAATGATTAATGGTGTGTTGCATATCCTTGGTTTAGCATGAAATTTTTTATCTATGAGCAAACTAATAGATCTAGGTGTGTAGGTAGTATTTTATGATGTAGGATGCAAGATAGTTAGAGGTGCTATGGTGATTGCTAGAGGTGTCAAATATGGCAAATTTTATAAGCTTGATGCATGAACTATTGAGTGCAATAGTACTTATGTGAAAAGCGAGTCTGTGGAAGAACTAAGAGTTTCACCTTCAGTAGATGGTCATGGCTTATGGGTACCCAAGGGTGCTCTTTCTCTTGAATCAAGTTACCTACATAGTAAACTATGTTATGGTGCCAAATTCTTTGCCACATTGGAGAAAAGGGTCTAAGGACCTTGAAAAGTAAAAACCACATTGGAGGTTTTTCTGATTGTAATCTTGAGTTTGATTTATGTGAGCATTGCATTTATGGAAAAAAAACTGTGTTTATTTTTACTCAGTTTCTCATAAATCTTGTGGTGTACTAGATCTTATTCATTATGCTGTGTTTGGTCCTGTAGATGTTACTTCAATTGGTAAATCCACATATTATGTTTCATTTATTGATGATTATATTAGGACAGGGGTATATTTTCTAAAGAGTCAATCTAAAGTTTTCAGTCGATTTAAAGAATTTAAAGCAATGGTTGAGTTGCAGAATGGAAAAAAATAAAATGTTTGAGGACTAATAATGGCGATGAATTTTTCTCTAATGATTTTGATGGATTCTATAAATATCATGGTATTCATAGACAAAAGACAACTGCATATTTTCCACAATAGAATGGAGTTACAAAAAGAATTAATAGGAAATTGATGGAGAAGGCTAGGAGTATGTTGAGTGGTGTTGATCTAGCACAATGGTTTTGGGCTGAAGCTGTTGCCACTACTTTGTTGCTTGATTAATAGGTCTCCTACAATAGCTCTTGTTGATATGATGCCTATAGATGCATGGTCGAGTCACAAGCCTTCATTAGGACATCTTAGAGTTTTTGGTTGTGAGGCATATGCACATGTGCCAAAGGAGAAGTGAACAAAGTTGGAGAACAAGGTTGTGAAATGTGTCTTCATCAAATACAGTTATAGTGTGAAAGGATACAAGATTTAGGATCCTATTGCACAAAAGGTAATACATAGTAGAAGTGTTATTATTAGAGAAATTAAGCCTTCTTTTGTTACATTGCAGCCAAAAAATTAAATAGGAAGATTTGATTCAATTTCCTTCTACACCAAAAAAAGTTGAATTGAGGCCCATGGATAAACAAGAAGTTGAGGAGAGTTCATCTAGCTTTAAATCTTCAGAAGAGGAGGAAGAACCTCTAACCCAACTTGTTCATAGGTCTACAAGGCATAGAAAACCAACTGAAAGGTATTCACCTAATGATTAGAGATGTATTTTTTCTTTGAATACTAACATGGATGAAGCCAAATTAGTAGAAGAGGCATTGGGTATGAATGGTGCAAAATTTTGAAAGATTGCTATGGATGGAGAAATAGTAGCTTTGAAAAAGAATGATACATGAGATCTTGTACCATTGCCTGAAGGATGAAAACCTGTTGGTTGCAAATGTGTGTTGAAAAAAAATATTGGTTCAAATGGAAGTATTGAGAAATACAAGGAAAAGTTGGTTGCAAAAGGTTTTTCTCAAGTTGAGGGTGTTGATTATGGTGAGATATTTTCTCCTATTGCAAAAATTACATCCATTAGATTTTTTCTTTCTATTGTTGTTGCTTATGATTTCGAGGTTGAGAAAATGGGTGTGAAAACTACTTTCCTTCATGGTGACTTGGAGGAGGATATTTATATGACACAACTAGAGTACAACGTTGTGAAAGGTAAAAGTAAATTGGTTTACAAATTGAAGAAATATTTGTATGGCCTAAAAAAAATCCTAGGATGTGGTACCAAAAATTTGATACATATGCGTTGAGTTTGGGATTTGAGCATTCTGAATCAGATCATTGTGTTTATTATATAATTGATGGCGACGATTTCTTGTTTATTGCATTATATGTTGATGATATGTTATTTATTGGTAGAGGGAAAGGTATGATTTCAGAATTGAAATCTCAACTTGTTGCTAAATTTGAAATGAAATATCTTGGTGCAACTAAACACATTCTTGGGATGGAAATTAAAAAAGATAGAGTGAATAGAAAGCTATGACTTGGAAAAAGTATGTCAACCCAATTTTATAGAGGTGTGATATACAAGCTTGTAGACCATTGTGTGTTCCTATTTCAATTGGAACAAAGTTATCTATTTCATATTTTCCAACATCTCCATTAGAGATAGAAGACATGAGAAGAGTGCCTTACTAGAGTGAAATTAGAAGTTTAATGTATGTTACGGTTTTTACTAGACCAGATGTTACAACCCATATTTTTCAATACTTAATTTTCAATTCAATATTACCATGATCATTGACTAGAAAAAAATAAATTATGTTGCTAAAATAAAGTTAAATAAATAGTTATTTTAAAATCAACTTCTTAGTATATTAAGTAAATTAAGTAAATTAAAAGAAAACTAGATGAGGCAATAATGGAGGCTGAACTTGAGGGGGTGTTTAAGGAACAACAGAATGAAAGATATTTTTTTGGTAACCACTTTATACGAGCATCTTGGTAGTTACAAGAGAGGGGGGTGATCAAATACTGTGGGGGAAGAAAGTGTAAAGGCACAATGGGAACTAGGAAGGAGAAAGAAAACACTTTGTTTTTGGTGTATTAATTCAAGGTTCCACGATTAAGGGTGGATAATAAAGTCAGTAATGGAAACCATAAAGCTCACCAGCTAAGTTAGTGCATCACTTGCCAAGCTTGTAATGCAAAAATTTTCATGGTTGTTGGGAATATTTTCAAAGCATCACCAGATCGCTACTCTACTCTCATCATCTGACAGATTTCCATCATTTGAAGCAAATTTATCTACTCCACCTCTCCCTTCCAAATGTGACAACCCTTAAAAATGGCGTTGCCTCCATAATCAAATTTATTTATTTATCAAACAAGCACCACTTATTCATTCACTCCTAGCAGTAATCTAGCTCATTTCCTCTCCTTGCCTACTGCCACCAAATTTGTCTTTTCCTTTTAATTCTCATAAATTTAGGTTGAGCTACTCTATTGTGGTGCTGTGTTTTTGAAATCAAAATGTATAAAATGCAATTTTTTTTCATGGTTTAGAGTGCATAGACAGTCCTGCACAATATGTTTTACTAGTGAATTGAGGAACTTTAGATAGTTTTTATTATTTTACAGAGAGAAAATATATTTAGATAATAATAATAATCTAATGGCTACAGACACCCTTATTCTAGCACTGAGTCATGCATTAATGAACACCTTTGATAGTAGACATGAAATTGTCATTGGTATACTTCCCAAATCAAACTGCAAAACTTGCTTTGTCTTGCATCTTACCATAAATGAATTGATCAATGCACCTATCAACTAGTAGTTAAAATGGTCACCTATGAAAATATAGAGCAAACTTGGCCATCTTGAAGACAGGCCAAAGCCACCAACCTGCAACTATAGACCACTAATCAATTTGTAAAAGGAATGACGAACTGGTTTGGGATTTGGGTTATATTGTATGATAGGGAATTGCAAGTGCATGATAAGTAATGGAAAGGTTTCATGGTTGAAATCTCAAAAATGTTGGCTTCAACCATGGAAAGGGTGTGAGAAAATTAAGTGGATATTTGGAGGATTTGCTTCCTTTGATATTGATGAAAGAGGCCAAACCCTCTTGTTTGCTACCACACTGGCACTCCCTCATCCAACCCAACTGGCATTACATGTGGGACTTGTCATGGAAGGGCAGCAACAACAACAATATGATGTTTGCAGTGGAATGGAAAAGCTACTTCTCTCATTTGACAATTCCAATCCCTTTGTTTTAGAAATTCCACAAGTTAAGAGTATTTCTTTTAGGTCTGAAGATACTACTTGTTGTTCTTGCCAAATGAAAGTAGTTTCTAAGGAAGAAACAAGTGAGTCTATTCAAGCTTGGTTCTGGAAAAGATTCGAGCTTCTAAGGTATCATGAAATTGCTGTAACTCATCTTTGATTGTTGCATTTTCCACTGTTGAAAAGCTTAAAGCCTTTTTATATATTCAATATCATTCCTGAAGGAAAGTATGAAGTGCTTGCATTCATGATTATATAGAGTTCATTGTGATTGTTAATACCTTGGTGTCATTTCTCCTTACTGATACCAAACCAATAAGAGATCAAATAGTTTGTTGTAACTCTTTAGATCTTTGTAGTAGTACAAGATTAGTTTGTACAGTGGAAGATATTGCATGTCTTTGGAAAGACCAAGTTCTGTCACTCTTGTCTTTGTTGTCTGATACATGTATGTTCTTTAATCTCAAGCTACTAAATTATAATGTAAAGCTTTATGTATAATTATGTGTAGTATTTTTCCAAATTTTTAATAAACAACACCTTTAAATGAAATGAAAATAATTATATTAGTTTTGTGTCAAATTTATCTGAAGTTGCACGATCCTTTAATTTTATGGTTAGGACCTGATGTTGAATACTATGTGAATAATAAAGATGGGATTCAATAAAGCCTTCTTTAGAAAATATCGAGAGGAGTTTATATAATACAGGTCGAATACTTAGCATTCTCTTAAAGACAAAATTCAAGTAGAACCAAAAGTGATGTTGGATTATTATTAGTTTTTAATTCAATAATGAATATTAGAAATTATTATGGAATTTTTTGTTTCAGAGTTGGGAGTAATTTGACACCATTGCTTGTTCTTTCTTTTCATGGAGTATTATATGATTAACTCGTTAGGAAATGAATCTAAACTTGATAGAGCATATCAAGATAATTGCTTGATAAACCTTCTTTGAATATTTAACTTCTAATATTCCATTGTAATTACTTAAAATGTATTCTTACATAAACCTTACTTATATCTATATAAGTGTAATTAGCACAGTGTTGTTGACTATCTTAATAGGATATCGTGTGAGGGATACTACTCAGAAAACTCCCTAAATTAAAATTGCACATTCTTATATTGTTGAAATCTCTATACTTCTATGATTATTGAAGCATGAATTTAGTTATATTTGCATATGCTTGTGTGCATTTTGACTATGATGAAAAGACAATCATTATGCTTAATATCTTTGAAAAGCTAAGACTGCACGTGTCTTGATTATCATGTCTAAGATCACATATTTTGGAAAAGTAAAATTGAGGGAATTCATTAAGTGGGCCTTTATTCTTTATCTCGTCACATGGAAGGAAAAATTAGAAATCTCATTTATTAAAACATCAAATAGTGATATCTATTATGAAGTACTCTTTTATGAGCGAAATATTCTTTTTGTCATTATTGTAATTGCAACTCACAATGCCAAATCTTCATGTATGTATCATGTTTTTATTTGAGCTAACATTTGTGATGAATATTTCATGATTCAAGAAGCATTCAAGTCAAGATCTATCTCAATCAAGCAAGAGCTTGATGCTAGAGTTTTGGTGAGTTGCAACATCTCAATGTGATCATTCTTCATTCATGTATCTTGTTTCATTTCATTTCAAGGTTTGATTACCAGAACATGGTTTGACCAAGGCAAACCCCTATTCACTAACATTTTCTTGCAGGACTAGGTGGTTGACACATGGATGAGCAAAATTTTCTTGTGTAAGCATGCTTGGGTTGGTCAGTTATGTTGCACTTGTAAGTTATTTAGTTTGAATAAAGATGATTCTTAATTACACTGATAAATCACCTATATGAGATTCTTTCGATATACCTTAATTCATTGATATGCATGTTATTCCATTTGAATAAGTCATTGAAAATTATTTAATTATTCTTGTTTATTCCTACCATTATATAATTATTTGGTTCTATTAAATTAATTTGGAATTTGAGGATAATAATTAGTAAATTAAATATTTGAACCCTTTACATTTTTGGTATCAGAGTACTCAGGTTCAACACTTGGACCTTGAGTCTTCTATGCTTAGGTTGCATTCTAGTAAATGAACTTGTCGTGTCAAGATTCTTTTGATGAATTGATGATTCTCTGATGGTTGATTGGAATCGATTAGAAGTTAGACATAGTTTGATCATTCAAGAACTCTAGAGGTGTGAGGCCCATTCACCTTAGTCATATTTTCATATAAAATTCTAGCAAGAGTGATGGTGACTTTTTGAAATAAGACAAGATGGGTAATATGTAGAGCTATTTGAAGTGAGCCAAGATGGATGGTATATGGTGACAACCCATGAATGATGATGTGTCAATAAAAGTGAATTCATAAGAGAAGTATATTGTGAAGAGAGATCTCTCTAATGAAATAAAGGATGAATGAGTTGATAAGATACAAGGAAAATGAAATAAGAAATTTTTGATGAGAGGAAGAAAAAAAAAAACCTATGAAGTAATTAAAGTTGATAGTAATGGATAAATATTGGCTAAACCTTCTCGAAGGTAGGAAACCTAAGAATGATGTTTTAAAGGAGAGAATGTTTGAATTAGTACTAGGGGGTAAGTTGATTTTTGAGCAATGTATTATTCCTATAGGAGTTGGATCTAATAGAATCCACACAATCTTTCAAAAATGCAAGGTTCTGATGTCTTGAGAATCTTCATTGGTAATTCATGATAGAAGTTGATTTGATAAATAACTTGATTTGTCTATTAGTCAAGGAAGAAGTGATTGAGGTAACAAATCTTACATGCTTGATTGTTTTTAGTGAAAGTACTTGTACATATGCACTACATGAGAATGATACTAGTACAATAATGCACTTCTCATGCTCCGTGTGAATGACACATCTTTATGAACGATTGTATACATACCATAGAAAATTGTTGCTTAAATTATTCACTGTTTACACTTGAAGGAGAAATGTTCACTATACTAATGTGAGTGATGCATATTCCATGTTATTGTTTTTCTTGTGCGAGTAATGCACTTGAGTAAGTTATTGTTTCCTTTGTGCGGATAAAGTACTTGAGTAATGATTACTTTTCTTAATTTGTGTGTAAGATAAACTTTTGGCACTCATTGTGTTTATTGGATTGAGTAAGGGTCACTATAACTATTCTATTGTGATTTATACATATCTCACCTTTTGTGCAAGTGATGAACTTGTGCGAGAGATGCACTTACCATATTCAATGTATGAAAAATTGAATGAGTAATGTTCATTGTAAGCAAGGAATATTCCATATTTGTGCAAGTGAGGCACTGTATTTAAATTATGTATTCATACCCTATGCGAGCTAGGCACCAGGGGTTTATGTATTCTTGTTTGTTAATTATTCATTCTATGTGCACTTAAACATGTTATGCACTATTATATCATCTGTTCCTTATTCTATGTAATTTTATTTTTCTTGTTGAATGTTCTGTATGATAAATTCTAAGCTTACCTTCTAGGATAGGATGTTGAATGTGGATTAATAGAGAAGGTGATCTTCTTTTCCAAGATCAACCAAATTTTGTATAAATGCTTTGGCCAAAGTGAGTTGTACCATTGAAATAGATGGATAATGAAAGTCTAGAATTTTTATATGTTTCTCTGCCACATCCTGTATGCAAGAAATATGTTCATTCTAGTATAAGAGTGCATATAAGGCATTAGGAATGCATCGAGAGTTTCCCTCCTACCCTATTATTATTGCTTTCTAGGCACCTCATGCAGGGTCGAGTGTTCTTCAAGTTAGGAAGAATCCCAGGGAAGTGTTATGCTTCATGGTTGGGTGGGAAAAGTACCTTAACCATGCTTTTGACCTTCAACTTGTAGAAGACCACTAGGTTATGGCAACTGAAGATTGATTAAATGTTTTATTTTCTTTATGTAGTTCAAAAATTGGATATGTATCATTGCATAGATCATGTTGTATGACTTGATTAGTTAATTTATGTGATTGCACTTCTCTTTGATGCACACTTGTTGCATTTGTAACATAGTAAAGGATTACACATATCACACATTTACGAATACCTTTGTTAATAGAAATTTACTTTTTCCAATTATAGATTGAGATTTAATTTTTATTGCAAAATTTAGTAACTGGTTGAATCAGTATTGGGCTCTTGATGATCATTCTAACATCTGGTATTGTGGTTGCTATGGTAATCAATTTGAACCTTTTATCTTAATAAGTAATCTTCTTATCTTTGATGTTTCTAATCATGTTGATGATCTTATGTAACTCATTGATCTTATTATCTTTTATGTTGTTGATCAAGATGAAGACCATATTGTAATTGGTTTGACATTTTCAAATTGTAGAGAATTTTATTTTTGTTTGCTAATGATGATAACAAGTAGTATGGGATGCTTGTTTATCATCATAAAGGAAATTGTTTTGATGTATAATGTGAGTAGGTATGTTGACAAAATGAACATAATTGTTTTCTTTCTATCAGTAAATATCTTGGAATATGAAAAAAAAAGATTTGCATAAGATAAAGAAGTTTGTATGAAAATAAATGAATTAGTAGCATGCTTTTATTAGCTAACATAAATAGAGAAAATTGGATAAATCCATGACGTGCTAACGAAGTATGCAAGTGTATGAATGCTAGCCATAGGAATTTTTGTAGCTATGAACAAATAGGTGCACAAAGTAGCAACACAATTGTTAGGTGGGCTGATTTTGACATTAAGGTAAAATAAAATTAAAGAGGTATGAAATTTTATCTTTAGATAATTTGATCATCGGGACAATGATTCTTTAAGGGGGGAAGGATGTTATGACCCTTATTTTTCCATACTTAATTTTTAATTCAATATTACTATGATTGTTGACCAAAAAAATAAAAATTATGTTGCTAAAATAAAGTTAAATAAATAGTTATTTTAAAATCAACTTCTTAGTATATATATACTTAATACTCCTTATATGTGATGGTGGAATTTATTTATAATTAAGTAAATTAAAAGAAAACTAGATGAGGCAATAATGGAGGTCAGACTTGAGGGGGCATTTAAGGAACAAAAGAATGAAAGAATTTTTTCTAGTAACGACTTTATACGAGCATCTTGGTAGTTACAAGAGAGGGGGGTGATCGAATACTACAGGGGTAGAAAGTGTAAAGGCACAATGGGAGCTAGGAAGGAGAAAGAAAAAAATTTGTTTTTGGTGTTTTACTTCAAGGTCCATGATTAAGGGTGGACAAAAAAGTTAGTAATGGAAGCCATGGTAGCTCACCAGCTGAGTCAGTACATCACTTGCTAGGCTTGTAATGTAGAAATTTTCATGGTTGTTGGGCATACTTTCAGAGCATGTCACTAGATGCATGCTCTATATAGAAAATAATACACATTCTTGAGAAACATAAAATGTTACGAAAAGAAATCAGGGAGGCGAGCAGTGGTTTAATCATGGGTACCGCATTGTTCAAGCCATGGAATTAGACTGAGATCTAAGATAATCTCAGATAATGTTCACAAGTTCGAGGTATTACAAAACATCCTGTCATAGTATGACTTAGAAACTTCTTACTATTTCTTTGTGAGTCTTATTCGGTTTGGCACCTGTGTACATGGGTGACTAGGAATATATAGAATACAACTCTTTGACTTTGATGCCATCATTGATTAATTTTTTTTGATCATCTTAAGACATAGGCCAATGTATGAATATCTTTTACTTGTTAATAGTACATGTTACTCTTTAAAATCACTTTCGGTGCAAAGAATCAACTTTCTAGTGTATATCTCTAGACCATCTTTTCAGCTCTGCTCATACCTTCCCACAAAAGTCGTCTTCTCTCATGATTCGACAGATTTCCATCATTTGAAGCAAATTTATCTACTCCACCTCTCCCTTCCAAATGTGGCAGCCCTTAAAAATAGCGTTGCCTCCATAATGAGATGTTATTTATTTATTAGACAAGCACCACTTATTCATTCACTCCTAACTTAGTAATCTAGCTCATGTCCTCTCCTTGCCTGCTTCCCACCAAATTTGTGTCTTTTCCTTTTAATTTTGATAAATTTAGGTTGAGATGCTCTATTGTGGTGTTGTTTTTTTCAAATCAAAATGTATAGATTGCAGTTTTTTTTTCATAGTTTGGAATGCATAGATAGTCTTGTGCAATATGTTCTACTGGTGAATTGAGCCACTTATACATAAATTTTTATTATTTTATCGAGATAAAATATATTTAGATAATAATAAGAATATAATGCCTACACACACCCTTATTCTAGCATTGAGCCATGCATTAATGAACACCTCTAATAATAGAAATGAAGTTGTCATTGGTATACTTCCCAAATCGAACTGCAAAACTTGCTTTGTCTTGCATCTTACCATCAATGAATTGATGAATGCACCTATCAAATAGTAGTTGAAATAGAAACTTGTGAAACTATAAAGTGAACTTGGCCATCTTGAAGACAAGCCGAAGCCACCACCCTGCAACTACAAACCACTAATCAATTTGTAAAAGGAATGTTGAACCAGTTTGGGATTTGGGTTATATTGTATGATAGGGAATTACAAGTGCATGAAAAGTAATGGAAAGATTTACTTGGTTGAATACTCAGAAATGTTGGATTCAACCGTGGAAAGGGTGCGAGAAAATTAAGTGGATTTTTGGAGGATATGCTTCCTTTGATATTGATGCAAGAGGTCAAATCCTCTTGTTTTCTACAACACTGGCACTCCCTCATGCAACCCAATTGGCATTACATATGAGACTTGTCATGGAAGGGCGGGAGCAGTAGCAACATGACGTTTGTAGTGGAATGGAAAAGCTACTTCTCTCATTTGATAATTCCAATCCTTTTGTTTTAGAAATTCCACAAGTTGAGAGTATTTATTTTAGGTCCAAAGATACTACTTGTTGTTCTTGCCAAATAAAATTAGTTTCTAAGGAAGAAACATGTGAGCCTATTCAAGCCTATTCAAGCTTCTAAGGTATCATGAAATTGTTGTAACTCATCTTTGATTGTTGCATTTTCCACTGTTGAAAAGCTTAAAGACTTTTTATATATCCGATATCATTCTTGAAGGAAAGTCTTAAGTGCTTGCATTCATGATTATATAGAGTTCATCATGATTGTTAATACCTTGGTTTCATTTCTCCTTACTGATACCAGACTAATCATAGATCAGATAGTTTGTTGTAACTCTTTAGATCTTTGTAATAGCACAAGATTATTTTGCATAGTGGCAGGTATTGCATGTCTTTGGAAAGACCAAGTTCTATCAGTCTTCTCTTTGTTTTCTGAGACATGTATGTTTTTTCTTTAATCTCAAGCTACTGAATTATAATGTAAAGCTTTATGTATAATGTGTAGTATTTTTCCAAATTGTTAATAAAAAACACCTTTAAATGGAATGGGATAATTAGATTAGTTTTGTGTCAAATTTATCTGAAGTTGCATCCTTTAATTTTATGGTTAGGACTTGAAGTCGAATACTATGTGAATAATTAAGTTGGGAGTCAATAAAATTTTCTTTAGAAAAGATCGAGAGGAGTTTAGATAATATAGGTTGAATACTTAGCATTCTCTTAAAGACAAAATTCAAGTAGAATGAAAAGTGGTGTTGGCTTATTATTAGTTTTTAACTCAATAATGAATAAATTAGAAATTATTGTGGAATTGGGAATGTGCATGATCAGGATGGACCAAAAAGTGGCAATATGATGGGTTAGTGTAGGGTATGTGGCTGGAAATTTTTTTTACCCAAAATTGATGAAAGGAAAAGGGTTTTTAAGATTCTTATCTTTCTACCAATATAAATTATGCTTTAATTTGAATTTAATAAATAATTATTATTCATTTTCTATTTGAATTATGACTAAAGTTTTGATTGATAGGATGATTGGAAAACATCTATAGCTTTCAAATGTTATCACATTTTTTAAATCCAAAACATGCATCACATTCTATGATTTGAATACTATAATATTAAAAAAAAAAGAATTTCATGAAGTTTTGACCAAGTTAAGGTGGTCAGGCATACAAATTTTTATATTTTTTAAAAGTTGTAATAAAAAAATCATAATTAATTATTTACTTGGAAATAAATTAAAAAAAAAAAATGCATCACATTGAAACATGAGTCCTCTACTTATATCTAAAATCTTATAATTTTTTTTATCATTTTATTGTGGTTAGGGTGGTCAGACAGACACCTAGTTCTTATTTTTTCCTTGAAATTTAAGTACTACTACATTGAAATTTCAAATTTTCACCAAATAGTTTTGTAATGCCCCGTCTTATAACCTAAGGAATGTTGCAATTGTGTATAAAAGTGAATTTTTTTTTTTTAAAAGTAATAATATTAACTTAATTAGTTGCATACATTCACTAAGTTACGCGACGTACACTGCTTGAGTTTCCATAGACGACTTTAGTATTTAGCATTGCACATATTTAATTAACATAAACATTAAAAAGTAAACATTGCATATCATTTGAAATTCCATTCAAGATAGTTTAAAGTAAAAATATGATTCTTACATTACATTTGAAATGACATTACAATACTCATTTATCTGATGAGGTAGATCAATAATAGTTACAAACACATTTTACAAATGTTCACCTCATAAACAATTGAGGGATGTTACAATACAAGATTTCAAATACATTTGCAATAATGAAAGTACTCATATGTCCAAGTACGAGCTCTCCATCCATGAAGCTCTCATTGCCATGATCATAACTGGGGACCCAATGGAGTAAGATGCACGTTCCACCCAACCATGTGGTACCCATAGGTCCACCCCCCGTGCTAGGAGATAGTAATATGGTTACCTAGACATAACCTATTAACCCTAGACACAAGTACATAACTAACTAATGATTACATTGCTTCCATATTTTAGATAATTGAATATTCTAAGTACGCAAGGTAAACTATTATTTTAGGTGGAGTGTCATCACAACGTTGCAAAGGTTACCCTGGTGTTTCTTCCTAGGTTCCAGCCCCCAACTTGGGTTACCCTGGTAACCTCTTATGAAACCCGACCCCATTTGCAAACTATGGCGGAATCGAATATCTTTTAAGGTAACAAGATATCGATTTTCCATTCTAGGAATTCTCATCTTATACTCAAGACTGAACTAGCTCAAGAGTCCATAAGTGAGGCATAATCATCTTATGAAAGATTTTAATTCTAACTATTGTGTTGTTTAGTTATCACTGACTTACTAACTCTTTGTAAGTTACCCTGACACCACTTTGTGTGTCGGCCCTTACATAGAGCCACTCCCCTAAACATAACATAGGAATTCTAAGTTCTCTAACTAGGGTAGACAGAGTGCACAAAAATCAACATATAATACTAGATATACCACAATGGACATCACAACCTATTCATGAAAAATTAGGTGTCTATTTTCCATACAAAACCAAGTGCACTACCCTAGTTTGTTCAAATATATGAAACCATTGTAAAATTTAACTCCCTTAAAGAGACTACAACTGGAAGACTTGAAATCACATAAGAATCCCCATTTGCCCAATAAAAGAAAACACAATTTAAAAAAAAAAACAAATCAAGAATTATAAACATCTAGTTTTTGGATTTACTAAATCCAATCATTTACAAGAATTAGCAAGAAATTATAAGCAACTTAATTGCAATTCTTTTCTCAAACAATAAAGGAAATAACATCATTTAATTCTAATTTTAACTTTCACATCTACACTTATCAATCTCTATCAATTTTTTTTTTTTTAACCTTTCTATCATAAATCTAACTGATGTCATCCCTAACATATATATTTATACTCAACAAAATTTTATTCCATTACTAAAGTAAATATGAATTTAATAATTTATTAAATAATATAAATAATACATATATATATTATTATATATACATATATATATTTACATATACATATACATATACATATATATATATATTAATAAAGGTATTATTAAATAATATATAAAAAAACCCCTAAATTGAATTTTATGTTCGAAATAACTTATGATCAGAATTTCCTTTTAAAAAAAAAACAATATACAGTCGTAATTTATACAGCCATGGCTGTATATGCAGGGGACACAACCCACGACTGTGTGCAACCCTCCCCGTTTGGGGAGGCGGCTATGAGACAGCCGCGCACTGCCTATGAGGGCAACGTCGGCTGCCTCCACAGCCGTCGCCCCATATGGGGGCAGCTATGGGGTAGCCTCGCAACCCCCTTACCATATATCCATGTATTAAAAATTGCAATTTATTCCATTAAAATAAAACAGGTTTTTAATCTGCGAATTTTGGATTTACAAATATGAAATTTCAATCCAAATTAATACATATACGCTTGTACAGTGAATTCAAACAAAAATTCATATAATAATAAATCAATGACTTTCACAATCCAATTAATATATGAAGATATATATATATATACATATATATATATATATATATATATATATATATATATATATATATATATATATATATATATATATTAGATTTCAATCAGGGTTTTACAACAGAGAAATAAAGAAATTTCTACAGGGTTTCAATGGGGAAATTGGGGAAATTATAAAAATTTCAACAGTACGCATAAATTTTTTTTTCCAAATGAATTCTAATTTTTAATTCCAAAAGTTTTAATTTCATTTTCCCATATATATATGATTTCCCTTCACTCAAACGTAATTTCCAGAGAGAGAAATCTACAGAAGTTTTAAGAATACAATAAATCTTTATAGAGAATAAACAGTAAATGATCTTTCCTGAGAAATACAGAGGTTTTAATAAAGTGAAACTTCTTTTACAGGCATTCTTTTCAACAGGAAACAAATTAAAATTCACAAGAGAAATACCTATTTTCCTGAAGCTTTTAGAAATCTGTCTGGTGATGAGCTTTGCCTGTAGCTTCCAAAACTTTTCCCAAACACCAAATCCCAATATCCAAAATAGAGAACTTCCACAAATATACAATAGTACCAAAAGGCATAAACAAAATTTTAACAGAGCACTAATATTTTTCCTGTGAAGAATAGAATCTTCTGTATTTTCCCAGATCCCAAATAACCTCTGAGAAATTCCTCAACCAAAAGCAATAAATTTAACTGGCACACTTGTCGAGAAGAAGAAAATATCTTCAACAACTTCTCGCAATCTTTCAAGATTTGCATGCATTTAATTTATTTAAAATTTTCCAATTTTCAAAAATACAAAATTTATTTACAATTAAAAATGCCATTTCCAAATAATATTTAATTTCAAATTTAAATTTATTCACACATTTAAAACAATTTTAATTTAATCAATTAATTTATTTAATTAAATGAATTTAATCTCTATGATCAAATTATTTAACCAAACAAACTAATTAATTAATTAAATAACATGTAAAACTTATTTCTTTAACATTTAAAAATTAATTTAAATAACAGTAAATTAAAGAATACTAACTACCATTAAAATTGAAATTTTTTTCTTTCAATCAATTGATCAAATTAGGAACAAACAAGACCATCTATGACTCCGAACTAAAACTGACAATGTATTGTGACTAGGTTAAAGACTAGACTAGGATGAACCATGCTACTACCTCCCAATCAACATATCTGTTGAGTCTTGACAGGCTCAGACCTGAGTAACCAGGTGGAGTCGGTGTCATGTACCTGCAATCCTACAACCAAACAAATAACATGCATATATATATAATCCACATATAGGCACACTGTGCGGAGAAAATCATGGACATCACAGGGCACTCACAAGCGAGTGATGCAATTCCATTCTCCACACCAATACACGTCACATCAGACTAAAAAATTAAATAATAGTTAGTCCATCATAAAATATATATATAGCAATAACATTTGAAGGAAATATCTACGCTATCACAAAGCATATTAGAAATCAAATATCGCCATACAATGTATCATCATGTCACAAAGTGAATCCACTGTCGCTCAAAATCTGCGATCAAAATATCCAAACCAATGTACCAAAGTCTAACAGTATGAAAACATGTAAACATAAAACATAAGCATAAATGGAGGGGTACAACAAGTTTTTTTTTTTTAATAAATAAACCTAGTAGTTTAGAAACTACATTCAATTTGCTATAGTTTCTATTCCTACGTACTTTTGAAATAATATAGATAACTTATTCAAATTTTTACATCAAGTTTCCTAACTCTGATTTTTTTGAATGTTTTGCCACTTAAGGTCCTATTTTTTCCATGATGATCCTCCACATACCCAATTGGTTGTTTCAAAGTTGGGAGTAATTTTACACCATTGCTTGTTCTAAACCTTCTTTTCATGGAGTATTATATGATTAACTAGTTAGGAAATTAATCTAAACTTGATAGAGCGTATCGAAGTAATTGCTTGAAAAGCCTTCTTGGAATATTTAACTTCTAATATTTCATTGTAATTACTTAAAATGTATTCTTACATAAACCTTACTTATATCTATATAAGTGTAATTAGCATAGTGTTGTTGACTATCTTAATAGGATATCATGTGAAGGATACTACTTAGAAAACTCCCAAAATTAAAATTGCACATTCTTATATTGTTGAAATTTCTATACTTCTATGATTATTGAAGCATGAGTTTAATTATATTTGCATATGCTTGTGTGATTTTTACTATGATGAAAAGATAATCATTATGCTTAATATCTTTGAAAAAGCTAATACCGTGTCTTGATTATCATGTCTAAGATCACATCTTTTGGAAAAGTAAAATTGAGGGAATTTGTTAAGCGGGCCTTTATTCTTTATCTCGTCACATGGAAGCAAAAAATAGAAATCTCATTTATTAAAACATCAAATAGTGATACCTATTATGAAGTACTCTTTTATGAGCAAAAGATTCTATCCATCATTATTGTAATTGCAACTCACAATTCCAAATCTTCATGCATGTATCATGTTTGCATTTGAGCTAACATTTGTGATGAATATTTCATGATTCAAGAAGCATTCAAGTCAAGATATATCTCAATCAAGCAAGAGATTGATGGTGAAGGAGTTCATTTTATACACCAATTGTTATGCATTGAAATTCATAAACAACCAAGGTAAGTTAAATCAAGAAACATGTGAAGTGGGTTTAATTTCTTTAAATTTATTTATTTTTTTGAAATATAGAAGTGGGAAATGAAATCTAGTTGCTGGTGCATTGAGCATGAGATATTTGTTGTTGAATGATCTGAGAGTGAGTGTTGTTGGTTTTTATTCAATGGGCCTGAGTTTTATGAGGAAGATACATATTTTAAAGAATCTTGGGAAATATGCAAGAGTCTAATGGGAATAGATAGAACTCCATGGTTGGAGTATTTCATTCAAGATAATTTGTTCTTCAAAGGGACGAGGTTGTGTTATACCTCAAGGATCAATGAGGGAGAATTTGATAAGAGAGAAACATAATGGGAGTTTGAGTGTAAGTTTTGGGATGGAAAAAATATTGGCATAGTTGAATGAGAGTTACTATTGTCTAGAGATGAGTGTAGATGTAGAAATAATGGTGTAATTTTTTTGGATATGCTAGCATGCCAAAGGAATGAATAAAATAATAGATTGTACCAGCCATTTCCAATACCAGAGAGACCATGGGAATGCATTAGTATGGATTTTTGTTTGGGATTGCCATGAACACAAAGAGGTAATGATTCACTATATGTTGTGGTGAATATATTTTCTAAGTTCCCTCATTTTATACCATGCCAAAAGTGTAGTGATTCTTCCCACATAGCTACTTTATTTTTCAAAGAGATAGTTTGGTTACATGGATCACCAAAGATTATCATTTCAGATCATGCCACCAAATTTGTTCATCATTTTTGGCATACTTTGTGGAAGAATATGGGAACACAATTGGGGTTTAACTTAGCTTACCATCCTCAAACCAATGGTCAAACATAAGTTATGAATCAAATTTTGGGTAAATTGTTGAGGTGTTTGGTAGGTGACAAACTCAATAAATAAGATTTGACATTGGCACACGTAGAGATTGCATATGAAAATTTAGTCAATCTTAGTGTGGAAGAAGTCCATTTCAAATTGTGTTTGGATATAGTCCTCGAGGAGTTGATGAGTTGAGGGATAGCTTAGATTTGGGAAGAAAGAGTGTAGTTTTGGAGTATATCCATGGCTTCAAAAAAAAAAATAAAAAAAAATGGAAAAGAGTGCCATTAACTACAAGGAACATGTTGATGTACATAGGATAGTGTAGAATTTCAGATTGGTGACTTGGTGATGACACATTTGTAGAAGGAGAGGTTCCCACAGGGAACATAAAATAAGTTGATGTGGAAAAATATAGTTCCATGTAAGATTTTGTGGCAGTTTTCATCAGTGCATAAGAGATTGATCTTCCAATGGGTATATAAATATTTCACCAATATTTAATGTTTCTAATTTTCATAAGTATTATGAAGGAGAAACTAGTGGATAGTGGGATATGCAATAAAATTTTTCAGATGCACATGAATGGATGCACCAATTTTTTGGAGAATTTTGAAGAAATTGATCACACAATTGATATGCGCATAGCAAAAAGAATAAGAAAAAATGAATATTGGGAGTATTTGGTCTATTAGAAGAATCTTGTAGTTGATGAAGCTTCATGGGTTACACTTCAAATTTGGTGAAGTATGGAAATTGTTGAAATTTTCATGAGCTACACACTCATGAAACATTTTTGTACCTGATGTGTTTAATGTAGGAGCTTTTGGGTGAATGGTAAATCTATATTACCCAAAAAAATATTTTTTTTTGGTTTTGATTTTATTTTTGAGTGTAATTTAATTCAAATTTATGGTCAATTAAGGTAGATTAGGTTGACATTATTGTCATTCCATTGATAAAAAATGTCATGTTTTGATTTGATCTTGAAACTTTGATTGTTCATTGAAATGAATTTCAATTGGTTCTAGAGGTTCAATTATGAAATGAAATGAATGATTATTCTTTATCTTGCTAAGCATAATATCTTTTAATTATTTTCTTTGATATATTGTTTTTTGATAAAGTTAAGTAGTTAGCTGGTTTATTTTCAATAGAAAGAAACAAAATCAAACTTTAATTTTAGTGTGGAGAGTAAGATGAGAAGGGGTGTTGAAAATATGAAATGACACTTGGAATTTGAGGAGCCATGCAAGGAAAGGAGAGACCCATTCCAAAAGAAGAACAAACTTCAACCAAGAAAGGAATGAGCATGGAATATGAGCAAGGGGAGATGAATGCAACCAAAGGAAGTGTAGGAGTCACCAAGTGAAGAGGAAAACAATAATTAAGGGGTCACATGGTTGAGTGAATTTTGTAGAAGAGAAAAAAAGTGAATCCATGTGAAAAGGAGAAAAAGGCTGAAATATAAAAGGAGTGAAGATTGGGGTTGTACATAGGAGAAGGTAAAAAAATATACTAATCAATGATGTATGCAGGGGAAGCTATGAAGTAAAACATACAAGGAGAATAACAAATAAAAATTGAGATGAAATGAAAATAGAGTATTATAGGTAGGCCAATGGGGGGTTGTTAATAGAGGAGTAAATAATTAGCAAACAAAAGGAAGATTAGATTTTCATAACTTGTGTATGACTAAATTTGGCCACATAATAAAATTAGAATTTTTTGATTATTGCATTGTTCAATTCCAAATTGATTTAAAAGAAAACATATAGAGACATGTATATGGCCTATGCATTGATCATGTGAAACTAATTCTTTATTTCTCTTTAGAAATTGAAGTGCATTTTAATGATTTTATCTTTTTCTTACACAATTTTTTTTGATAATAAAACTTGGTTTAGGTCTAGGAACCAAAATTTGCGGTCACCCCCTAATTTTGGGCCACAACCATGTATAATTATAAAAAATTATTGATGATATGTCAAACCATAAATATAATCTAATCACCTAACAAAAATGGCCAAGAACAACAACATACCCTAACCCAAGCACATGCACTAATAGAATATAAAAGTGTAGAGCCTAACTAGGGATCTCAACAAATTACACAAGCTGAGATCCTCCTAACAAACACATTTAAATTTTGGAAATAAAATATTATTTTCTTAGGCTTTCTTACCAATGTCAATAACCTCCACATCCTTAGAATCATAATAACTAGAGAGACTCAAAATTTCCTCCAATGGAAGGAAAAAATTGAGTTTCCAAGCAACTAATTCCATTGCTAATTGTAAAAACACTTGCCATCTCTTGATGGAGTGAAGATGATCTAGAATAATTCGAGATGAATTTCCACCATATGTATGATCATGCCACTCAAATCATCATACAAAAGGAAGGAATACACCCACTTGAGAGCATCATTGCACAAGACAAAGATTGTGACAAATCAGAAAAATTCTTCTGAGCCTTGGAATAATCCAAGCCCAATAATAGTTTCCCTATGGCCTCATAAATGTAAACTCTAATGACCCATCAAATTCCTTAGCTAGATCCTAGATACAAGCCAACCAATCCCTAAGCATACTATCACTAATTTTTTAATCTGAAAACCCCACAAATTTTGGCATAGCCCCCTCACCCAACACACACCTTTTCCTCTTTCTATGAAAAGCCACCTCCATATTCCCTTTCCCCTCAAAGATCCACCTCATGAAAAAATGGAGTGAGATGCCATGAATAGAGAACATATAATCACAATACAAAACCAAAATGAAAGCACAATAGCATGAAAAAATTATTGGCATACACCTAACCAAATACATAAAATCATTTAGAAACCTACCAAAATTATGAACAACACATTTGGGATTAGAGCTTTAACTCCCACTCATCACACATACCTCTCAATACATGAGTCAAATATTCTTACACATAAATTAATTACACTTTAAATATATTTAAATACAATGACATAGCAACATGTAGGTATGTGTAGGACCATCATGGAAAAAATAGGCCCTTAAGTGGCAAAAAATTAAAAAAAACAGAGTTAGGCAACTTGACATAAAAATTTGAATAAGTTATCTATATTATTTCAAAAATATGTAAGAATAGAATCTATAGAAAATTGAATGTAGTTTCTAAAATACTTGGTTTATTTAAAAAAAAAAATCTATTTGGTGAAAATTTGAAATTTTGATGTAGTAGTACTTAAATTTCAGGGAAAAAATAAGAAGTAGGTGTCTATCTAACCACCCTAACCACAATAAAATAATATAATTTTTTATAAGATTTTAGATATAAGTAGAGGACTCATGTCCTAGTGTGATGTATATTTCTTTGTAATTTTTTTCCAAGTAAATAATTAATTATGAATTTTTTATTACAACTTTAAAAAAGTATAAAAAATCATATGTTTGACCACCTTAACTTGGTCAAAACTTCATGAAATTCAAATTTTTTTTAATCCTATAGTATGTGAAGCATAGAATGCGATACATGTTTTAGATTCAAAAAATGTGATACCATTTGAAAGCTATATATGTTTTTCAATCAACCTATCAATCAAGATTTTAGTCATAATTCAAATAGAAAATGAATAATAGTAATTTATTAAATTCAAAGTAAAGCATAATTTATATTGGTGGAAAGCTAAGAATCTCCTTTAAAACCGTTTTCATTTCATCAATTTTGGGTAAAAAAAGTCATTAGCCACATACCCTACACATATCCATCATATCGCCACTTTTTGGCCCATCATGATCTTGCACATACCCATGTTGTACAATGTATGCTAAATTAATTGACCATGAATTGCAGAAAGGGGTGATTAACTTAGAATATGAATTTAAAAAATTAAAACTATAAAAAATAAATTTTAAGTAAAATAGATTAAAATAACTCTAAAATACTAAAACTATTAAATAAATCTTATCTGCATCTACATAGAAATAATAAGTAACCAACATATATGTATCTTTAGAAATGTCTATGAATAAGTAACTAGTATATATATCTCTAAAAAATATATATATGTAAGAAAAACTGAAAGATTTCCTTCTCTAAAAATGTACATTTTTCAAACCTATCATATATATATAAAATAAGCACCTAATAAGAGTATCTCATGATATCTTTTACCTATTTTTTTTTAAAGATAAGTATACTAGTATATATAATGAAATTAAGGAGATATTATTTTTTCTCTTAAATAACCAATCATAATGTGTTTAATAAATGTACAATTATATAAAATAATCATCATCAAATACATAGTCACAATGAAAAATATCTATTCAATCAAAATTTTCTAAAAATCAAAATCAATCCTCTCCAATTTGAGTAAACCTTAAATGGCCAATATATATTTTTAGAATTTTAGAATTTATTATTTTTTAAATTATTATAATTGTATTATTTATATAAATTTATGATTTTTATTTATAAAATGTTAATTTATTTATTTTATTAAATATAATTTTCAAAAAAAATTGTAGTGCCAAAAAATGTTGTCCATTACATTTTCACACTTGTTTGGGCCCTTGTGAACTAGATAAACATAATTTATGAGTTAATTTGGGAATTATTAACATTAAAATGGATCTAATGTTGCCTTGATCTAGTGTTGTAATGTGTTTTGCACATTCACATGGGATTTAGGGACCTTTTAAGCTAAATAGACCTAATTTTTCCTTAATTTAATGTTGTAAAGTTTATTTATTTACACCTTAACATTAAGTCTTGGGACCTCTTGCATTTATGACCTTCATATCATCATTTTAATAGGCCCCTAAGACCCTATATTATGCATCTCAAGGCTTATTTCATCTGAAATCTTGACAAGATCAACAAATATACTTAATTTCTCAACTCCCAGACATTTCCTCCACTTGAAAAGGCTTGGTGGGACCCATACGCTACCTTGGGTGTATAAGTCCCACCCAGATGGGGCCTATATGCCACAAGTGGTGTATGAGTCCCATTTGATTCCTTTTTAGGATTTAGAGAGGGAAATCAGGGTTTTAAGTTTAAATTTCATGAATGTCAGCCTTTGGGATCTAATAAATGAGAAAATGGATGGATTTCCTATATAAAAAAGGTCTCAAATCATTATTTCACTAAGCATTCATGATATCATCCTAAGAAATCAAGAGTAAATCATTCCAAGACTTTCACAAGAGTGGCAAGGGAGTTCACAAGACCATTTCTAAGACATTCAAGGGCAGAATTCTTCATCATTTGTTGTAGTAATCCAAGATCCATCATCATGTCAAGATCATTAAGCATCAAGCATCATGTTGTTGAGCTAGTGTTGTGATGTAGTAGTGAAGATCCATTTGCAAGTATTGCTTCATTCCATATTAAGATCTACATTCTACATGGCCACTTCATGTTAGATTGTTGATTTGCATCTCAAGACATCATTCAAGGTATCATATTTCATGTTTCATGTTTATACTTCATTTTTTCATTATTTGGTTTAATTACATAAATGGGGTTTAACCATGCAAAATCTCTATTTCCTAACAAACTAACACGTTTTCTTCTCTACATGTGTGATTGCAGATCTAGGTGTCTCAGAGCTTGAAGATCCTTTAAAGATTAGGTTGCAAGGTTGAAGAAATTCATCAAGTTGTCACAAGGTTGTCATCTTCATGGAAAGTCACCTACAAATTGCAAACTAGGGTTTCAAACCTGGAAACAAAGTGTGGAAGGAAGAGTAGAGATTGGAGACTAGATTCATGCCTTAACCCTCCAAAAAAGTAGAGTGGGACTAATACGCCATTGGTAAACCCACAAAAGTGGTTTACAATTCTAGTGAGGAAGGAAAAGTTGCAAAAAATGAACCCATGCAAAAAAATTTGGTTTTTAGGGGTTTGAACGAACTTTTGGTTCGAGCAAACCCAAAAGGGGTTCCCTAGAACCTTGGTTTGAGTGAACCCAATTAATGCAAGGTCCCACCATTCCTGGGAAAAAAGAAAAGAAAAACCTATGGAAAGGGGGTTCACTCAAACCCCTTAGATTGAACGAACTTTTGGTTCGAGCAAACCCAAAAGGGGTTCCCTAGAACCTTGGTTTGAGTGAACCCAATTAATGCAAGGTCCCACCATTCCTGGGAAAAAAGAAAAGAAAAACCTATGGAAAGGGGGTTCACTCAAACCCCTTAGTTTGAACGAACCCCCCTTTTCCCACCTTCTCACCCTTTGGCACCAAAAAAATCTAAAATTTTTCCCTTCGAAGCTCAAGTTGGGGATGAAAATGGAGGAGACTTCATAGAATCAACTAGATGATGGTAGTCCTTGGAATGAGCTATCCAATGAATATATTTTTAATATGTTATGGTTTTATTATGTATTTGTTCCTTTAGTTTTATTAAACATAGGTTTTTCACCAAAAATCAAGCTCTCTGTTCTACACATATGGAAAAATAATAGATTATCAAAATTTTATTTTGAAAAATATGAGTGCACTAGATATTGAAGTCCTTGATCCAACAAAAATAATTGAATTTCAATACATACAAAATAGTTATATTGTATACGGTCCGCCTATGTCTAAATTGGAATTGGTTTGACTTCAAAAATTGATTACAAAAAAAATTAAATAGAACACTATGAAACCAATTGGAAGCACTACATATCATAGTTACAAATCTAAATTCAAAAAAAAAAGAATTTTATCCTTCATGGAAAAAAATTATGTTGTATACGGTGAGTGTCATCCTTAAAAATGTTTTTTATGAGAAAAACTAGTTTTCAAAGGAGATGGAAAAAGAAGTGTAATATGATTCCAAAATTTTTAAAAAATATATATTTAGAATCTACAAAAAAAATGTCGCAAATCACTAGTTTGCATCATCTTCAAATTCCTCACAATTTAGCTGCTATAGGTGCCTGGAAGATAAGATTTAGTTAGAAAAAAATATTTCAGTGTCTAGTTTGGCCAAAAATTGTAAACCAATATTGTGGGATCAGCCCACTTGTGGCGTATGAGTCCTAGTACAAGGATTATTTTATATTTTCACCACTATCAAATTCTAGTTTTGGCATAAAAACCCTAGTCTGGGACTAAATCACCCAAACTAGTGTATGAGTCCTAGTGGGCATCAAACAACAATTTTTTTAGGGTTTTGGAGCTTGTTCTGACCTCATCCTTCTTCCAAGTGCACCTTTGTTAATTTTCAATCCTTTATTCTACATTTTAGTTTCATTTCCTAGGTCATTTAGTTAGGTCTTGCATGGTGCTTTGCATGTTTCATTCATCTCTTGTCTTTCCAGGCCCTAGCTTGGTGGTGAGCCCCTTTTTAGTCTCCAAACATACCCTAGGACAACCTTTAGCAGATCTCTTTATCTCATTTAACCTTGGATTGAGATCTCTAGCATTTCCTTAAACAATATTTAGAGAAAACTTGTTGTTCTATGTCCTAAACCATAGAGTGACATTTTTCAACAAAACATTTTGGTGAACTTGCATTTAGAATGTACCTTATTTTTTGATTTGGAGTGCTTTAAAGTCCTGTATCTTGCTTACATTAGCTTTGTATCAAGTCTTGCATCAGTTAATTGGCATCTAGGGTTTCTAAATATTGCATTAGTGAAAGTTCATATAGGTTGCATTTTTGCATCTTGCATCATTAAATTTTATCTAAAATTTGCATTTGCAATTAGCATAGAAATCACTCAAAATATAAAATATAACATTCATATGTAGAGAATTTGTTGAAAACAGTGCAAAAACTCTAATCTAGGACTCATACGCCCCTTTGGGTGATTTAGTCCCAGTACAGGTGGTTTTTCCAACTTTTTGGGCATTCTATGGTGATTGTTATTCAACATTCAGGCCCCTAAGAAACCTTGACTGGGACTCATATGCCCCTTTGCAAAATTTATTCCTAGATCAAGCTTGAAATTTCCTTTTACAACACTAAAAACCTTTTGTTCTATACTTCCTAAGCTTGCTGGTAACATATAGTATTAATTTGGAAAGTTTTAGTAACTTCTATTTTATGCATCTAGGTCAAAAACATCAATTTAGGGTAGTCATTTTAAAAATAATTTCAATAGAAAATATCATTAGATCTAAAAATGTTCATATTTTTGAAACTTGCATAATATGGATAAAAGTACTTTTCACTTTTGTATACACAATGTTTACATTCATAAAAATTTGCATAAGTTTAATAAAAGTTCTTTTCATTTTTGGATACACATTGTTTTCATTCTTAAAGTTTTGCATGTGTTGGATAAAATTACTTTTCATCTTTGGATATACATTGTTTACATTATTGAAGCATTGCATGAGATGGTTAGGAGTACTTTTCATTCTTGGTCAAACAATGTTAGTATCTTACCTATCTAGGCATGCTAAAAAAATCTTCATATCCCCTCCCTATGAGTATGCTTTAGCAAAAGAGAATACAAACTTGGGCAATCATAGCAATCATATTTGTTCTCCTAATATCTCTCTTATTTGTGAAGAAGATATTTTGGTGTTAGAAGAACCAATCAATGGAAGTTTTGAGAGTCTTAGTTGTTTCTCTCCTCCCATCTCTCTTATTAGGCAAGACATGTTGATGAACAAGAGGACACAATCATAGGTAATCATGATGATCACATAACACAAGAGAGACCATTAAAACTTCAACTAGTCTACACTCATCTCCCAACACCTTTCCCTCTTGTGCTAATGTTTTAGACAATGAAATTGTAAGTGAGGAGGATATATTAGTGTTAGATGATCAAATATTTAAGATTTATGACAACCCTCTTTATGTTTCTTTCCCTACCTATCCTATTTTAGAAAACATCATGGGACAAAGGAATGAAATTATGGACAATCATGGCAATCATGCAAATCATGAGAATCACATTGGTTCTTCTCCTAGTATCTCTCCTAGTAGTGAAGAAGATACTTTGATGTTAGAAAATCCAATCAATGAAAGTTATGAGAATCTTATGTGTCTCTCTTCCCCTAGGGAAAAAAATATAGAACAAGACAATGAGATCATTGATAAATAAGAAAATCTAACCATGAATAATTCCCTTGTGATGAAGTCATTTTAGAAGAACCAACCTTTGAATGTCATGAAAATATAGTTTGTAATTATCCTAAAAACTCTCCTAAGGAGGATATCATAATGCACTAAAATGACAACAATAGTGATGTGACTTCCTTAGGTGATGGTGAAAAGATGAAACTAGATTGTCCTTTATTAAAAATACATCAAACCAAGACCATTGAGGTTATGAATGCACAAGTTTCCATTAGACCCCCCTTGATTAATGGACCTTGTGCATACCATGTGGGACATCCTAAGAATCCTCTAATTCTTTATCCACCTTCACACAAATCACAAAGTCAAAACAAACTTGAACTTATCCTTTACCCACCTAAGAATAATGTTTCACAGTAGTCGAGACATAATACCGTTTCTCATACATATAACACTAGAAAAAATATACAACCAAGACAAGCACCTTCAACATCCCTCCCATTGTCCAACCCTATCTTGCCTAGTGCCCCTTATTTTCCTTGACAAAGTGGAAAAGAGTATGATCTTGTTGAACAACTTAAGAACTGTAGACATATAAAATTGACCTAACACCTATCACACACCCTAAATGGCATTTTCACATCATCAACATCATTATCATTGAACATCACTACATTTCACATCAATTACATAAAAAACCCTCAATTAATTTATTAATTGAATAATACAACATTATTTAATTAATTTAATTTTTCATCATTTTTGACTAATTAAATAAATTCCATTTATTTAGTAAAGTCCTAAAACCCTATTTCTGCTATTAATTGAATAAAATGACATTATTTAATTAATTCACGTTTCATCAATTTCAACCAATTAAATAAATTACATTTATTTAATAAAGTACTAATTTAACTTTATTTCATCCTGATTAGTTAAATAACATCAAATATTTAATTACGTCACTAAATTAGTTTATTCCCCTGAGTTGATTGAATTATTAAAACATAATAATTTAATTAACTCACTTTCCCTCCAAATTTGAATAATTTGAATAAACTATTCAAAAAAATTATCTAAAATCGAATCAAACTAATGCAAATTTGTTTGCAAAAGTCAAACTTGATTTGCATGTTCAACTCCAAAATGAATTAATTAAATAAATCAATTAATTAATCATTCTCAACCACTTTCTTGATTGAGTAAATTATGATCCCTTGATTTCTCAATGTATTCCTGATTGATCAATCTAATCCTTGATTGATCAATCTATAATCCTAACTGATCAATCTATCTCTCAATCCCATAAATTATTCAATCTATTCTTCAATCACACAAATTGTGTAATCTATTTTGCACAAATTATTCATGTCTAAATCCTCTCAACAACCTTTAACCATTGATCTTGATTCAACATATTTTAATCTTGATCATCCTTTTCAAATCACAATTTCTATATAACAAACCTCTTTCCTCACAAAAAAGTATTGAAGAATCAACATCATTTGTACAATGACGTTCTGCCAATATTCCTAATCACCATTAACAAAGCTTCAACATATCTTCAACCAACCAACATTCACATCACATCGAAGCTTCTCGCACACAACAATGGAAGCTTTGTAGTGATACAAATAACCCAACATCTCACGAAAATACTCTGATGACACGGGATGGTAACCTCTCTTTGTTTTTGAATTCAATTTGGTAATCGTAGGATTTCAATTATGTGTTTTCAATAGCTTAGAAATTCATTTCATGAGTGAAGGAATAGATCTTGATTAGTGTTTTCTATTTAGATTGGATCTCTATTTCATTGCATTTGTCTTTTTTATGCACCATGATTTTTCCCCTTATACATTCTAGCACTCCTAGTGGGAATCGTGTGCCCAACACTAACAATTTTGTGAGAAAATTTTGAAGTTACATGTCCTAGAGGCACTCTGGAAAAATCTTCATTCAGAAGTTTCTAGAAGTTGTTGCATTGAATTTCATGAAACTAATGCACTTGATCCTAAAAATGGTGCACTTGACTCTAAAACTGGTGCAGTTGACTTTTCCTAACTTGCCTTTGTCTATTGACAGAGTGCACACTTTCATTTTCCCAACGCTTTTTTCTATTTGATAGAGGGTGCACTTGCTGATTTTTTTGCACTTTTGCTTTGCCAAACTTGTGTCTAAGATTTGTAATTTTAATTTGATTTTTAACACTAACCGATGCCTATTTGGAATGTGTGATAGGTATTAATGGTTATGTATGTAGGATCAAGAAACCAAAAATGCTTTTTTTGTAGGGAAGATGAATGGTCAAAGGAATCATGATTTTCACTTATTTCTTTAAATTAGGAATTTTTATTTGGTGCATAAAAAGAACATCACAAATGAACACTTCATTTTTGTTGTTTCTAAAATTGAACCATTTCAAAGATTTCTAAGGTTAGGAATTTTTATTTGGTGTATAAAAAGAACAAGAAAAATGAACACTTCGGTTTTGGTCATTCTAAAATTGAACCATTTCAAAGCTTTCTAAAGTTAGGAATTTTTATTTGGTGCATAAAAAGAATAACACAAATGAACACTTCATTTTTGGTGCTTCTAGAATTGAACCATTTCAAATTTTTGTAAAGTTAGGAATTTTTATTTGGTGCATAAAAAGAATAACACAAATTTGACCAAAATGATTTCCTTTTGTTGACACACACTCACATTTATTTTTGTTGACCAAGTAAGACCAAGATCAATTTAGAAATACTCAAAATTTGGGCTTAAAAATGAAAAAATCATTTGTTTGTTTTGCACTTTTGCTATGATATTTACTAATATCCAAAACACATCCATTAGATGCTTGGGTATGTGTAGGATCATCAAGGAAAAAATAGGCCCTTAAGTGACAAAAAATTTAGAAAAATCAGAGTTAGGCAACTTGACGAAAAAAATTGAATAAGTTATTTATATTATTTCAAAAATATGTAAGAATAGAATCTTTAGAAAATTGAATGTAGTTTCTAAACTACTAGGTTTATTTAAAAAAATCTATTTGGTGAAAATTTGAAATTTCAATGCAAGAGTACTTAAATTTCAGGGAAAAATTAAGAAGTAGGTATTTGTCCCACCACCTTAACCACAATAAAATGATAATTTTTTTATAAGATTTTATTTGATATAAGTAGAGGACTCATGTCCCGATGTGATGCATATTTTTTTGTAATTTTTTTCCAAGTAAATAATCAATTATTATTTTTTTATTAAAACTTTTTAAAAATATAAAAAATTGTATGTTTGACCACCTTAACTTGGTCAAAACTTCATGAAATTCATTTTTATTTAATCTTATAGTATGCAAAGCATAGAATGTGACTCATGTTTTGGATTCAAAAAATGTGATGCCATTTGAAAGCTATAGATGTTTTTCAATCAAACTATCAATTAGGACTTTAGTCATAATTCAAAGAGAAAATGAATAATAATTATTTATTAAATTCAAAGTAAAACATAATTTATATTGGTGGAAATATGAGAATCTCTTTTAAAAACTCTTTTTGTTTCATCAATTGGGTAAAAAAAGTCATCAGCCACATACCCTACACATACCCATCATATCACCACTTTTTGGCCTATCATGATCCTGCACATACCTACTTGTAAGAACTATTGTCATGATTTTCACACATTATTTTGGGGATAAAACTACTCGAGGTGCTTAAAAAGAATCAAACTACTATGAATTGTATTGTGTGCATTCAGTATTTGGCAAGCTAGGTGTTTGTCTTCTCCCCTCACACCTTTTGGTGATCTTGGGTGAGCGAAAACATCTTGAGCTTCACACTTTTATTTTCAAAGCATACCCTTAGAGGGCCTACCCATTGAGACACATCGCACATTGGAGAACTCATAGGTGACCCAAGTGGTACTCTCATTTTGGACCATTATTCATGTGATACATTAAAAGTCGAATGGGTTGGGAGGCCTCTTAATTGATAAAAACATCGCATGTATAGACATATGAAACTAATAACCCCAAAACAATCATTAAAAGCCCTTGTTAGTAGTGGTCATGCAAGTCCAAATATGAAGTGTATTTTAAAGTAGTGCATTGGAATAACACTGTTCCAAGAAGATACTTACCATGTTTAGTTTTTGGTTGAGGAAATAAAGAAAATAGGGAAGGGAATCTTTTGCTTGGCATATCAAGATGACACATTTCCTTGACTTAGCATATTTTTCCATTCCATCTTCATAGATTAATCATCTCTTAGGGGATGATTGGTAGGCCTACTGATAAATATGTACCTACTTGAGCTATGGTTTTAAATTCTCGTGATTAAGTCCAAACATAGTGTGTGGTTCTAAAAACAACTCAAAACAAACATCAACATATTGGTCAAAATATTAAACCCTTTAAGGTTAGTGTGAATACTTTGAAAAGAGCCCTAGGTTTGTACTACCTAAAAAGTATCCTAAAAAAATATATTTGAAATTTTTTTAGACATTTAGGCTTAGATTTCAAGTCACACCAAATATGAAGTCAACATTGGAAAACTATAGCCTTTTACTGGTATCTTGATTTTCACTTGGTGGACATAAATGTACCTTTAAAAGTTATAGAAATTTAGAGCCAAAATGAGTATTTTTTTATGAAAATATTCATGTCAGTCCATAATTTTTTAGTGGTATCACTTGCAGTATCTCAAAAATAGAGCACTTTAAGAAAACAAATCACCCAAAATTGTGAATTACCCAAGTTGCTACCAAAAAACTTAAATTGGAAAACCAATTTACACAAAGGTCACTTCTACTATTATTTTTAGCACACTTGATCCAAAATTGGGTGCACTTTCCAAAAAAAATCCCGCTTTTCCTCTCTTTCCCAAAAAATTCACTAATGAAAATTAGTTGCATTTGACAAAATCTACTCACTTGATATGAAACTAGTGCACTTGCTTCTCGTAAATGAGTGCACTTGCCAAAAATATACTCATAATTTCCAAAGAAAACTTGCTTTTGACTAAAGATAAAAACATAAAATCTACTCATAATTACCAAAGCTTTCTTTTGAATGAGTAAACACCATATTTGATAGAAACATAAAGAGGCCGCACTTGAAATTTCAACTCACACTTGCTTCCCAGATACCATGTTCACACTTGACACAATTCAAGCCGCAATTGATAAATCTAGCCACTATTGCTCATAGTTTGTCACTTTTTCTCATAACACATCGCTTATGCTCTATCCTACTGGCAATCAAAAAAAAAAATCGAAATAACTTACAATCTCCTTGTTAGAACAAAAACAATTGGAAACCTAGATAAGTCATATAGTCCTTCACCCATTCTCAATATCCATCCTACTTTTGGAAAAAAAAAAAACCAACCTAGATTATTTTTTCACTCACATTTCTAAGATATCAACAGTTACTTGGAACTCATAGGTAGTTCAAGTAAGCTTTTCCACAACATATCCTGTAGAAGGAGAAGTGAGATATCAATCTACGCCTTTCAATATTTTGACTTCCAAAAATAGTGCCACCTTCAAACAACACTCAAACCTTAAGGTCTTGAGCTTCATAACAAATAATACCAAAAAAATCCACACTCTCACCCTATGACCATTTGGTGACCCATTGCTCTAGTTCAATAACCGAACCTTATAGCACCAATCCTACAACCAAGTCTCACATAGATTGAAGGTGAACAAAGTGATATCATTTTCAATTTAACAATCTTCATATTTGAGAAGAACAAAGCACCCAACCAGTGGAGAAACATAGTGAACATCTTAGATAAAGAGGAAGAGAAAGAAGATCTAGTAGTTGGAAGACCTGTGTTACCACCTCCTGCATGGCAATGGATATACATCCTTTATGATCTCTAGCAAGAGAAAAATACTTAAGTGGAAATTCATATTACAACTCTTAAAGAACCATCCTACTCTAAATTTTTTTTCCAAAGGGTGCATCTTGAGAAGATATTACTCCCATAAAAATCGACTAGACCATTTCTATTTATGCTTTTCAATGGGCCAACCACCCTTAGATCTAATGCACTGAACTAAAAACAAAATATACATTTTTCATTTCCATAAAAAAAAAGAAAAATATAAACAAACACATTCTCTTTCCATAGCTAGGAGTCACGAAAATGTTCACAAAAGCTTGGTAGTTGTTTATGACAACTACAAGATCACAACATAGGAAGAACATGGAAGAAAAGAAGAACAACACTAGCATCCCACCAACAAACACTATGAATGATGAAGGTGGCCCATGGGTCTATAGGCCAAGTGACCTTGAAACACCCCAAAAGATACCCATGTACAAAGACACATTCAATGAGGAAGAGCTAAACCACAAATGACAAGAAGTGATAGAACAAAATAACTAGGACCTAAAAAGAGAAATCATAGAGGAGGTAGATCTGAGGAGAAAATAAATGATGAGGAACTATTCGAACATTCCAACAACCCAAAGACACTCAAACTAATGGGAAAGTTGTTGAGAGAGGACCCAAATTCATACTTCTTCAAGTTAGCACAAAGTGGTGCTAAACTACCTGTAGATTTTAATATGGAGGCTTTCAAAGATCCTAATCTTATTCCTTTAGGGGATAATTTGGTTGTGAGACAGATAACCGAACCCACAAATATTCCAAACATGCCACTCGTATTCTCACAAAATAGTGGTAAAACCAAGGAAGTTCCCTTGTATAGAAAATCAACTAAGATCAAACAAGCGGTAGTGGCACACAAGTATCAAGGAGGTCCATCCCATTACATACCACAAAACAACAATCCACCTCCTAGACAATATGTACCTCAAAACACTTTGAATGTCGACCCTTCCCAAAACATGTAGTACCATCAACAAGGTGGACCAAAGGGCCCCCTTCCAAAGTAGTACCATCAACAAGGTGCACCATAGGGCCCCCTTTTGAATCAATACCACCAACAAGGTGGACCACAAGGTCCCCTTCTGAATGAACAATACCACCAACAAGGTGGACCACAGGGTCCCCTTTTGAATCAACAATACCACCAACAAGGTGGACCACATGGTCCGCTTTCAAATTAGTACCATCAACAAGGTTGACTGTAGGGCTCCCTCCCATATCAGCCCCAACAACAAGGTGTTCCATAGGGCTCCCTTCTCCAGTCATCCCATCAACAAGGTAACTTGCTAATGCACCATTAGGGAAACCTTTAGTATAGCCCATCCTAGAAATAAGGTGTGCCACTAGGAACCCTTCTTTAGTCATCCCATCAACAAGGTAACCTGCCAACACACCATCAGGGAAACCTTTAGTAGATTCTATCCTAGCAACAAGGTGTGGCACAGGGCACCCTTCTTTAGTCGTCCCATCAACAAGGTAACCCACCAATGCACCATCAGGGAAACCTTCAGTATAGTCCATCCCAGTAACAAGGTGTGACACAGCAAATCCTTCTTCAATCATCCCATCAACAAGGTAACGAACCAATGCACCATAAGGAAATCTTCAGTATAGTCCATCCCAACAACAAGGTGTGCCATAGGTTACCCTTCTTCAGTTGTCCCATCAACAAGGTAACCTACCAATGCACCATTAGGAAAACCTTCAATATAGTTTGTACCAACAACAAGGTGTGCCACATGGCACTCTTCCCAAATTTTCCTACCAACAAGGTGTCCTAATGCATCAATAGGATAGCCTTCAATATAACTCATCCCAATAACAAGGAGAAAACCATTCTTATGCACAACCAGGACCTAACTTGCTCTATGTTCAAATCAAATACCAAGGTTCAATACCCCCATTATATCCAACTTATGAAAAAATCATATCGTAGGACAAGGCTATTACACACAAGAGTTGCAAACAATGGTACTAAATAGAGATAGAACTACAACTAGAAGCAATGGAACAAAATATAGCAGGCATGCAGGTAGGGAAAACAAAGAAAACTTGTAACACCCTTTAGGAAATATGTCCACTCCTATTCGATCACTCCATTACTACACTACCTTTTCCAAAAAACTTTGAAATACCCAAGTTTGACAAGCACAAAGGAAAATGAGATCTAATAGAGAACGCACAAGACTTCTTAGTGTTATGTATGGAGGTACAAAACAACAATGCTTACCTCATGAGGCTCTTTCCACGTAGCCTTACAGGTCATGCTATGGAGTGGTTTTCCCATCTATCACTAGGAATTAAAACCTTCAAAAAAATATCTAGCAAGTTCATAAACCATTTCTCATTCAACATGGAGCAAGATTTCACCATCGCAAACTTATCCACGATCAAACATAGTCAAGAAGATTCCTTTTCCTACCACCTACAAAAATGGGGACATAAATCTAGTTGATGCAAATGACCAATTCTAGACAAGGAATTGATAGATATCTTTATCTCAAATTTCCTACTTGAGATTAACTACCAACTCACTATGTTATGTCCTACAGAATTTGAAGAAACAATTGAAAAGGGATTACATATTGAGAGAGCCATCATTGCAAGGGAAGTCCTTAAATTGAACAACTCAAAAGATAGTCCCTCTAGTTCAAAAGATAAACCTAAGATTTGGACAAGGAACAAGAACATTACAAATGATGGAGTGGTTGATGCGAGAGAACTATGGTATGCACAAAACATACCTAAAAATAAACTACAAGTGGCACAAATGACCTATGTTTCAAATGGTGCACAAATCAACCAACCTGCCTATCTAAAGAACAATTAGGTAATCAACCAAAAAACGAATCAAGGAGGGCAACAAAGACAATACAATCAACCCAGGGGTAGCTCATAGTAATAGGAGAGTCACTTGAAATAGTTATGCATAAACTAGTACAACAAAACCTCATCAAGGTCAATGATCACCCGAACTATGAGGAACCTAGCTTCAAGACATGATGGTATAACAAGAAATACTTTGCAAATTCCATAAGATCAAAAGACACACGACCAACAATTGCATGAGACTCAAAAACATCATCCAAGACTTAATAGACAAAGGAGAAGTGGATTTTGAACATCATCTTGGAAACAAGGGCCTTCAAATATACACCAACCTAATCCCAAACCACACTAAAAGAAACGACAAAGGAAAGGACTAGGATTATCATAATGCTAATTATACCTATGGTGACACATCTCTAGGAATCCTCTCGCAAGCTGATGAAAATAGGGAAAATGTAGTGACTATACGAGGTGGAGACAACAACTGCAATGCAACTACCGATCAAGGGAGAGTTGCAATATATAAGGAGCCCCACCCAAACCTACAACTAAGTCGTCAAATGACTACAACATTGTGGAATAGCTGAAGAAAACTCCTACCATAATCTCAATCCTAGATTTGCTAAAATTATCGTCTACACATAGGGAAATACTTGAAAAAGCATTGGAAGCATTTGTCCCTAACGACCTTGATCCAAATCAGTTTGAAACCATGGCTGGAAAAATCATGGACAACAATCATTTAGTCTTTTCTAAGAAAGACTTTCCACTGAAGCCTTTTCACAACCAAACCCTCTACTTAGAGGTTGGTGTCCACAAGAACATGGTAAAGAGAGTGTTGATAGATAATGGTGTAGGTCTAAACATCTATACCTTGAAATTCATCAAACAGTCGGGGTATTCTAATGACATGATAGATAAAGCAAGGATCATTAATATAAGAGTCTATGATGACCTTGAAAGGAATTTTGAAGGAACAATCAGGCTTCTAGTGTAGATAGGACCAGCCACCATGGAAACCACATGTCAAGTACTTGACCTTGAATTGTCATATAACCTACTCCTAGGATGCCCTTGGATTTCATGCATTACAAGCATTCTCTTCCACCTTCAACCAATGGCTAAAGTTTCCTCATGATAGGAAAAAAGTGACATTATATGCTGATCCTAAATCCTTCCACTTTTGTGCAAAGTTGGAAGAGATGTATAATAGGATCCAACACATATCTAGCAATGACATATCCTTCCATTCATTCTCATATGTTGACCCTTCCACCCTACCATTGACCTCAACAGGGATCATATCAAGTGAGTAACCAAAAATGGAAACCAAGGTATAAGTACTTGACAAGGGTAATGGGGATTACCACTTTAACTAAGCATTTTGTATTGGTATGCTCCCACCAACACCTAAAATCTATGGAGGTCCGAAAGAGATCAAGCCTACTCAAACAGTGCAAATGATAACCAAACCCGTGATTTTAACCAAGTGGGGAGACATGAAAGACAAAGAGATATTCAAAGAGGAATTCTCATCCATGATTTACATAGAGCACCAAGAAGAGCTAGAACAACCACAAACCCTTCTAATATACTCTAGCAGTAAAGGCTACCAACTAGTTAAACATATGGGATATAATAGAATAGGTGGCCTCATGTTATACAAACAAGGTAAGTGGGAACCTATCATAGTAGAACAAAGAAAGAAAAATATGGGACTAGGTTATGAGCTAAAAAACATGGTTACTTCAAAAACCAAAAAAACATCTTTTAAGAAACAAGCAACTTCTTCTAGCATTAAGGCACTATATATCTACCATATCATGGACAACAATTTACTTCTTGAAGACTTATTAAAAAACTTTAGCATTGATAGGTTCCTCTCTAGTTTATCAAAACCATTCCCAATATCTATTATTATTCTAGAATAGACTCTAAGAATACAAATGGTAGTCTCTATTTGTCACTGGATATGGTTCCTTCACTTCTAGTAATGATGAATTAGACACCCAATGGGAAAAAGATACTAGAGACATACTGACCATTTCAAAAACCTCTGAAAGCTTTGCAGACAATGATGATAGCCTCCCACTTTGCTACCCACAATTGAAATAATGGGACCAACGACAATATACACTTATTTTGGATCAATTCCAGAACTATGAGGCAATCATGGAGTTCATGGGACTTCAAATAGACATACCAACAGGAGACTGAAAAGAAGGGTTCATCATGGAGATTGAACATGATGCATACTTTGTGGAGAGATTTAACCTTCTAGTTGTAAAAATGAAAAGGAAAATATAAAGATCAAAGTGAGCCCCCTAGAGAAAACCACCATGTGACTCTATCAAATCTAGAAAAGAAGAAAATAAAGGACACATCCGAAGGTGAAAACCTCCCAGAGGCACTCCAGGATGGAGGGTTCAATCTCCCCATATCTGAGTACCAAGAAAGATCAACACTCCTAGTACAATAAGATAATGTTGTACAAAAGGATGGTGGAAAACTTTAAGGAGTACTTTGTCATAATAACCTTTGAGAAAATTTCTTAGATCAACAACAGAGCTACTAATGCAATGGAAACAATAGGCTAACTACTTTATATTCCATGGAATGTTCCTAAGTATGAGTTCCTCGTTGAACAATTGCTCATACCTACATTCGACATCTCAGAATCAAAACTAGTATGTGTTGAACATGTTGGTTCTAACTCTCAATGGTACTGAGACACCTTTGACTATGTCCAACACAATATCATACCACTTGACCTAATGACCACTCAAAAGAAGAGCTTCACTTGTAGGACTTCTTGATTTAAAATCATAGGAGATACCCTATACCATTGTAGTCTAGATGGTATGTAACTCTAATGTCTTAACACAAAAGAAGCAAAAATTACCTTACAAGAGGTACATGAAGGTGTTTGCGAGTCCCACTCTAGCAGACCCAAACTAGTCCAAAAATTGCTTAGAATGGGGTACTATTGGCCCTCATGGAACAAAAGTGCATTCAATATTCTAGAAAGAGCCATCAATGCCAACATTAGAGTGACCTAGTTCATGCAGTAGCATAGGAATTGAAACCCATCACAATACCATGACATTTCTCGCAATGGGGATTAGACATGGTAGGTAATATTTTTCCTACTTCATCTAATAGGACACGTCCATTATCACAACAATAGAGTATTTCACTAAATGGATAGAGGCAATTCCATTGACCTATATCACTAGAAAATAGATATAAATATTTATTTTGAACTGTCTAATTTGTATGTATGGAATTCCCCAGAAAATCATAATAGACAACAAAACCCATTCAAGAATAAGATGTCCAAGAACTCTGTTCCAAATTCTCTATCCAACATAAGTTCTCCATGACCTACTATCCTTAAGGAAATGGTTAGGCTAAAACATCTAATAAAACCATCTTGAAAATACTAAAGAAGATTGCCAATGAAGCTTGTCATAATTGGAATTTGTAGATAAACCTAGCCCTATGGGCTTATTGAACCAACATCTAAACACCTACATGTGCCACACCATTTTCCTTGGTCTACAGATCAAAGGATGTCTTACCTGTCGAGGTAAAAATCCCCTCATTGCAAATCTCATTTAAAGGCATGGTCAACAACGAAGAATATCAGGTATATAGGTCAAATGAATTGGATCTCCTAGATGAAAGGTGTTTGAGTGCATTAAACCATCTTTAGGTTTATTAGAATAAACTCAAACAAAGCTATGATAAGAAAATAAAAGACAAACTTTTAGGTTGGTGACTTGGTTCTCAAGGAGAATCAGAAGGTACAATTGATCCAGGATGACAAAGGAAAATTTGAACCCAACTAGTTAGATCCATTTATCATCACAACAAGCTACAGTTCTAGGGCTTATCAGTTGGATATTCTAAAAGGAGAACATTTATTTGAACCACTAAACAAAAATCACCTAGAGAAATTCTACACATGAAGCATGTTAAAAATCCCCAAGCAAAAGGGTAAAAATCCAAAAAAAAATGAAAAAGATAAAAAAGAGCAAATTTTTTTTAAAAAGCAAGAAAAATATAAAGTGAAATAAAAAATTCTATAAGTGAAAACCACTTCGTGGCACTTCTAGAATAGGTACCACAGTGAAAACTTGGAAAACAAACACTATGTTTGAATAAGACTCAAATCATTATCTATCGGTACTACCCACAACATTTACCCATTCATCCCATAATAAAGCATGTGTCCAACGATGGCTTGCTATTGATTTAGGAAAGTCCTCTTGTATCAAACTAGGGGAAACTTCTTGAAGCTAGTTGTGGATTAGATCTTTGTGCTACCTATCATGGTCAAAAACAACAAAATAAAAAAACATATAGAAAACAACAAAATAAAAAACATATAGAAAATAATAAAAATAAAAAACAAAATTGAAAAACATTAAAAACAAAATAACATCATTAGACTATTCCATCACTCAAACAAGAATCTAAGATATCAACATTTTCTTGAACCCCACAACTATTTCAAGTTGATTTCCTGTAACATATCCTCTAGAAACAAAAGAAGAATATCAGTCCAAGTTATCAATGTTGTTCGAAACCCAAAAACAAGTTTATGCTTTGAGTCAAATAGTCAAACTATGTGGTCTCTATGTATACAAAATAGGCAAGCCTTATCTTTAATAAACCCTTGAGGCCTTAGGTTAGTCCCCTTAGGTTTCTATCATGCTTTATTTTAACTTAGTCAAAAAATTACAAAATCCAAAAATAGTCAAAAAGTCAAAATCCAAAACATTCACAAAAAGGAAAAGATCAAAAAAATTCAAAATAAGAGAACTACAAGCCTTTGTGTGAACAATGTCGGAAAGGTTTATCTTTGATGAGCCCTGGAGGCCCTAGATTAGTCACTTGAAAAACATCATAAAACTTAGTAAACCAAAAATTCCTATCTCCATCATTACAAACCACAATAAAATTTTCACCCATAATAAACAAATCGTCACCTTCACCCTTTGACAAAATAGACAAGCAAAAAAAGCAAGCATCAAAAGCTAGAAATTTAAAGCAAAAAAATCACAAAGCTTCTACTACAAAAAAACCAAAACAAAGCCAAAATATCAACTACCTATCTTTTTGACAAAGTCACTAACAACATCCTGTGATATTCCTTAATGGATCTATTCCTACGATAGACATGATCAACACTGGATAATAGCCCCACCCCAAAAAATATGACAAGTGATACTACAACTTTGTTTTTTTTTTTATAGTCTTATCTTTTCAATTTATTTTATTGACTCATTCCCAGGAATTCTCGAGGATGTCGATAAGGATTTAGAGAGGAAGGAATTCAAGGGAAATTGAGTGTCATTTCAATTTGCTGTTTGTGAGATTTTTTTGTAATACTACAATGGCGAATACTTGCTTTATTGAGTGTATGGAAGTTGTTTTGAAGAATTTTGTGAAGCAGTGGTATATTAGGTGCTTAATACCTCTTGTGTTACTAGTCCAACATGTTTTAACATAACCAAATCATACACTTTAAACAAAGTTTCCATATGTCTGGTAAGAGCAAGAATATTCTTTGTATGCTGAGTCAAAGTACATGCAATGGATACAAAGTCACCTTGGTGATTAATACCTTGGTGCATCATACTTTTTTGCTACATCAAAAGGGATTGTTCAAAATGTGAAGTCTCCAAGAAAATAAAAAAACAACTCATCAATACCAACTACATCAAATTTATATCCATCATCAAATATTTCTTCTAACTAACATCCATCCTGCATCACAATATCACTAGTACCATATCCATTTTGCATACACAATGTCATTGATACATATCATGATGATAATAAAACAATCAAAACATCATGTATTGTTTATAGTTGACATACATCCATCATATACATAATAAAACATTATATAATATAAAACATGATAATCCATCCATCCACATCATATGCATACATCAAAAAAATATAAAAACATATATAAGCATACATCATCATACATAGTCATCCATGATCATCACATAAACATATAAATGAGCTAAGTTGAAGAAGGTATATCTCATATATATCATCATCAAAAAAGGAGAATGTCATAGTAGGCCATCATCATGTGAAACAAGTGTGATAGGATAATAAAAAATAATACATGTATATATACGAGGCCTCAACTAGGCCTATGAATATATATACAAAAATCATGTCTACAATATGTCTTTGAAAAAACTACATCATAAAGATCAAGTACATATATAACACTACCCAACAAAATGGAGACGACTCTATAGACCAGGTTGTAGACCACCATCTGGATCTAGCTGTTTAACAATATAACTAGCTGACTCGACACCACCACCCACAACACTAGGATCTTCAAATCTCAATCATCTTTGTGCCTAAGGAACAAAGGCATCATATAAAGTATAGTAGTATGTAGCCCTCTGTAATAGTTGATATTGCTCAACACAAAGGATATCTTGTTGAGTCCTCAGAATGTCCCTCTCTTTAGTGACAACTTGTAACTATGTCTTGACAATGAGATGACACCTAATCTTTGTATCTCACTCTGTATGAAGACCATCTCGCTTTGTTGTCACAATGGAAAGTTGTGCTTGTATGGCCTTTCATCGCCCTATCTCTGCAACCAACATAGCACCTCCATCCATAGGTGGTGGAGGGGGACCTAGAACCTATCCATGACCTTGCTCTTGATCACCCTGTGGCCCATCCTGTTGAGCCCTACCAAGCTGCTCTGATAGAAACTCAATATGCTATCACTCCTTGTGGTGACTTATGATGTTTGTTCTAATGACTATGGGATCATCACCAGAATCTATAAATCTCAATGGAATACATCTTTTGCACCACTGATCAAAATCGAGTGTGGTACCCATATCCGCTAAAACCACTAGCCAACCCCATTCAACTAGGGAAAGTGCTCTAAACACAACAATGACAGCATCTCTGTTAGCCTAATGAACCCATACTCAGACCTCTCTGGTGGTTTGATTGAATCGAGCCTCATATGCATTAGGAAACTAGCCCTATCTCTCTCCAAATTTTTTGCACACTCTGTTAGGTATGTATCACTCTAGAAGAGAGTGAGAGTGACCAATCAACCATCTAGTCTATTGGTAGTACACTAGCTGCTCTTGATCCTTAGGCCATGCATCACAATCCATATAAGGTCTCCAAACAAAACCTGACATGTCATCAAACACATGATGCTAGTATGGAAGATCCCCAAGCAAGGTGTAATGTATAAATTCTCCATAACGATAGGAGTATGGATCACCATCAACATAGTCTTGTATACAATGGAGCTGTGTCACTACAATGTGCTCCCAAGCCCATACATGTAAAAGAGACACCTATAGAAATGGATTTCCCACCTTGATATGCAACCTCATGCATATCTCTATAGAGGTGGGTGAGAAGATACAGACCCCATGCATATCTAGTCCCATTCTCGAACATCTCCTCAATACATGTACCTCATCCAATAGGGATCTGGTAGACTCTTTGATCAGGAACAACCAACCCCAAAACCAAACTACATAGAACAAGGGAAAAAAGGTCCACGCTAGCAAAAAACTCTACTAAATCAATCTTGGATTGATGATCCTCCAAGTGTCTGACACCAAGCACATACCTTATGGCATAGGTACCCTATTAAACATGGTATGTAATGAGCTCATCATGGATAGGCATGCAAAGGATCCTCCACACATCCTCGAGAGTAATGGTGACCTCCCCTGTAGGAAAGTGGAACAAAGAAGTCTCTAAATTCCATCACTCCACAAGGCACAATTATCATCACCATGTGACATCGGATTGGAGGAATGTAAAAAATGTGACATATTTTGATTGCGTCTAGAAAATCTTGCTCCAAAACATAAAAACCAGTAATCGGATCAAATAAATCCTAAGGTTGTCTCTCCCTCAACGGTAGTGGTTTAAGGACCACTTGCAGTTATTCAACCCCCAATTTCAAGGGTTTCACTCACTCTAAACACGTAAAATGAAATGAAAAATGATGAAGAAACTAACTTAGTTTCCAAAAAATTCAAAACTGAGGAAATGTTAGCAAAAGTGATGGAATTTCAGATAAAAGTGAAGAAAAAAGTCAAAAGAGATTTTTTTTGCAAACACAAGGAGATATAACAAGTGTGACAAAATAAAAAACACAAATGTTACTCAAAATTGCAAATTTAACACAAAGGTGAGAAAATAGGAACAAAGCAATCAAAGGTGAAAAAACAAAGAAAAAGTGCAAAACAAAGGTGAAAAGCTAAGTCAAAAGTGCTAAAGTAAATCAAGTGCACAAATTCAAAGCAAAAGCACTAGAATTTCAAGATAGCGAGTGCACTAAAACTTATGCAAGTGTGCTGAAAAATCTAAAAACCTTTCTTTTGACTTGATGAAATTTTTGCATAAATTATGAGAATATAAGAAGATGAAAATGAGAAATGAGAGGGTACATACTAGGGCATCGACGCCGGCGGGCCATCCAAACTCTCAAACCAAGTCCAAACAATGTGGGGCTCCTTGAATCCTAGGCATTACTCCTTGCTAACTGATAAAATGAGAAATCCAAAGACAAGAATTCTCTATAGGCTCAAAATGAAAATGAGGTAATGAGAACCCTAATTACCTATTTTAACCCTTCAAAACCCTAATTTTTACTTAGGGAACCTACCTACGTTCAAATTAGGACTTCCTAGGAACATCAAGAAATAAGCAACGAGGGACCTATATACTTAATTTTTCCTCCTCTCCACAATTGAACTGAAATAGAATAGTGTCGTGAGCTTGACCTCAAAATCAAAATTTTTGGCCAACCTCTCGAGGGGGTAGTATAGAGTCCTACCATCATTTCACTGACCATTGGGCATAGTGGGGCATAATTTGTTTTTAAAATAATGATCTTAACATCGAAACTTTGAAATAAAGCAACCGGTACTTTGTATCAAATTGGGGCAAAATGTAGACATATAAAATTGACCAAACACCTATCACACACCCTAAACAACATTTCACATCATTGACATCATTATCATTGAATATCACTGCATTTCACATCAATTACATTAGAAAACCTAAATTCCTCTATTAATTGAATAATACAACATTATTTAACTAACTCACTTTTCATCATTTTTGACTAATTAAATAAATTCCATTTATTTAATAAAGTCCTAAAACCCTATTTCTACTATTAATTGAATAAAACAATATTATTTAATTAATTCATGTTTCATCAATTTCAACCAATTAACGAAATTACATTTATTTAATAATGTCCTAATCTAACTTTTTTTCATCCCAATTAGCTAAATTACACCAATTATTTAATTATGTCATTAAATCACTTTATTCCCCTAAGTCGATTGAATTATTAAAACATAATAATTTAATTAACTCACTTTCCCTCCAAATTTGAATAATTTGAATAAACTATTCAAAAACATTATCAAAAATCAAATCAAATTAATGCAACTTTATTTGAAAAAGTCAAACTTGATTTACATGTTCAACTGCAAAATGAATTAGGGTGGGGGCCCTAGCTTGATTGGCTAAAGCATGTTGTTGCAGGTAAGAGGTCACAAGGTCTAGTCTCCCCCCAAACCCATGGTATTGAAGGGCATGTCATGCCAGCATGGCTAGTCACGTGAAAAAAGTCTACCAGGTGCATTGCAATGTATAGGGGGATGGATACCCAACCAATTCCTACAGTCTAAAAAAAAATCCAAAATGAATTAATTAAATAAATCAATTAATTAATCATTTTCAACCACTTTCCCAGGATTGAGTAAATTATGATACCCTAGGGTGATCCCATAATAGTGGTTTACAATTTTTGGCCAAACTGGACACTGAAATTATTATTTTTAACTAAATCTTCACATTCGGGCACCTATAGCGGCTAAACTGTGAGGAATTTGAAGATGGTGCAAACTAGAGTCTCATCAAATTTTGTTTGTAGATTCTAAAAATATTTTTTTCAAAATTTTTGGAATCAAATTGCACTTCTTTTCGATCTCCCACTAAAATAGATTTTTTTTTCTTCTAAAACAACATTTTTAAAAAGTGACGACATCGTATAACACATAACTTTTTTTCCATGAAAGATAAAATTCTAATTCTTTCAAATTTAGATGTGTTACTCTGATATCTAGTGCTTCCACTTGGTTAGATAGTTTTTATTGAATAATTTTTCCTTAATCAAGTTTCAAAGTCAAACAATTACAATTTAGACACAGCGGACAGTATAATGCATAACTTTTTTTTGTAAATGTCAAAATTTAATTTAATTTTTTTTGTTGGATCAAGGACTTCAATATCTGGTGCACTCATATTTTTCAATTTTTGTTTTGATAATATTCTATTTTTCCACATGTAAAGAACAAAGAATTTCATTTTGATGAAAAACCTATGTTTAATAAAACTTAAAAACAAATACATAACAAAACCAAAACATATTAAAATTATATTCATTGGATAGCTTGTTTTGAGGAATACCATAATCATTTGAAATAAATTTTAAATGAATTCATTTGATCCCCCAAAATCTAAATCAAAAGTGATTTTTTATCAGCATTTTGATAGGTGTAAAGGAGATGCATTTATAGGTATGGTTTAAAACTAGCAAGGTTCTATCCAAGGGGATTTGATCTAAGGTGATTTGATCAAACCCTCTTCAATTGGAATCCTTGAAATGGAACTTTTTAAGGCTTAAATCATTATATTTTCTAAAAATATGTGATTTCAGCTAAAATTCATTCCTCTTGGGAATTGTAAACCACTATTATGACAACACCCCCTAATTTCTCAATCTATTCTTGACTGATCAATCTAATCCTTGATTGATCAATCTATAATCTTGAATGATCAATCTATCTCTCAATCCCATAAATTATTCAATCTATTCTTCAATCACACAATTTGTATAATCTATTTTGCACATATTATTCATTTCTAAATCCTCTCAACAAATTTCAATAGTTGATCTTGATTCAACATTGTTTAATCCTGATCATCCATTTCAAATCACAATCTCTATATAACAAACCTCTTTCCTCACAAAAAAGGATCGAAGAATCAACATCATTTGCACAATGAAGTACTGTCGATATTCCTAATCACCATTAAAGAAGCATCAACATATCTTCAATCAACCAACACTTGCATCCCATCAAAGCTTCTCACACACAACATTAGAGGCTTTGTAGTGATATGAACAACTCGACATGGGATGGTAATCTCTCTTTATTTTTGAATTCAATTTGGTAATCATAGGAATTCAATTATGTGTTTTCAATAGCTTAGAAATTTATTTCATTAGTGAAGGAATAGATCTAGATTAGTGTTTTTGATTTAGATTAGATCTCTATTTAATTACATATATCTTGTTTATGCACCATGATTTTCCCCCTCACACAAGAATACTCCTACTAAGATATCATTATGGGACCTTATTCAAGCCTCCCCTCATTATCATAGCATGATTCAAAATTCCTTACAACAAGTTCCCATCCCTTGTAATGTGCAATTGAGTGACATAACAACCATAATTCAAGGAATAAAAACTAACATTGTTTTCCACCAAAGTGAGCTCTCGACTTTGGAAGTGTAAAAAAAAAATGATGCTTTCATGATAATAGCTACCTATGATGGGTGGGGAATAAAATTAACCCTCATTGACAATGGATCCACCCTTAATGTGTGTAGTGTGACCCTTTTAGATATACTTGGCATGGATAAGTAAAAAATTCAACCTAACGATTTATCTATTAAGGGATTTGACAATGTAGGAAAACAACAACTTGGTGTGTTAACTTTGCCTATTACAACTAGAAATGCCACATTAGAAACACCAATCCATGTTATGGCTCATGATATTTCATATAATGTTCTTTTATGTAGACTATGGATTCATGCAATTAATGGGGTGCCTTCTACTCTTCATCGTATAATGAAGTATGCCTACAACAACAAAGTGTGTACACTCGAAGTTGAACCTGATCCAAATAGTTGTTTAAACATTAAGAAAGACAAAGAAAATCCTTTGAAAAAATTAACACCAACTACATAATTAGAACCAATGTAAGAACAACAAAAAGATAAATTTCCTAAACCCTTCACAATGATATCACTAGATGATTTGGGATATTTGGATTTCACACCTACATTCATGGGAGAATACAAGATCATAACAAAATATTATGAAAAGGGAAAATAAAAAGTGGTAATGCCAACACAAAATTTAGAAGACTGTTTGAAAGCATCCACCTCAAAAACTTTACAAGAAACAACAAATTACTCAACAAACTTTGACGAGACTGATTATGAGCAACCACCAAACCCAAAATAAATGAAACAACTTTATGGAAAAGGTTATGAACTTATGAAGCAACTTGGATATAGTGAAAAAGGATGTGGTGCTAGAGAACAAGGTATTTGTGTCCCTATAGAGCCTCACATGCAAGAAAATACTAGTGTTCTTGGGTATTATCTCTCGAAAGAAACAAGCAATCCTTCACTTAATGTCAACACTATTAGAAAAGATTCTTCTTAACCAACTTTAACATTAGTACATCCTAAATTGATAGAAACTATTGGTTTTGAGTATTATCCTTTGAAAGAAACAAAAGAAACAACAAAATCCTCACCTAATGTTAATGTCATTACGTAAAACACTTATGATTCAAATTTGATAGATTTTACACCCTCTCATAAAGGAGAGTACAAAATCTCACAATCTAAAGAGTCTTATGTAAGTATGACACCTAATACTAAGCAAGAGATATCTTTTTCAAAAAATAAATGAACATATTTTACCATTAATGAAGAGGGTATCTTGTCAAGACTCCTCCAAGATTGTTTGATATATCTCCCTCCAAAAACATGAAAGAAATTTTACTACAAAAATTCATTTGTGCATATCATAGAGTTCATGGTCATTCTACTAATGAATGCAAGGCTTGAAGTGATAGAATTCAACATATTAAGGAGTGTGGTACTCTTCCTTGTGTTGAGGCATCTAATTCCTCTAATCGATAATGATTTTTACTCTAGCATGTTTCTCTTCAATTATCTCATCTCATCCTTGTTCTACACTAAGTGGGGGCAAGGGGTTGTCCTCGTATGTCACTTTTCAATGTCTCTTTTGGATAGTTGATTAAATTTCATGTACATATGTGAGAAATCTTGGGATGTGGATGACATGCCTTAAGTTGGCCCACATGTGACGTACTGAGTTTTGGGGGCAACCCCTTATCCATGATGTAGTTTTATTTAGAAACATATGACTTGGCATAGGGATTTCTTAATTACCTCTCAGGTCTTCTTCTAATTTAAAGCAATTTCTCACATAAATGGTGTTAGCAAATTCTTTAAAGTGGTGGCATACATCGAAACTCATGTTTCACTATGCGATTTTAATTATTCTTGTGATGCGTCCTTTTCTTGGTGGTGTCATTGGGCTTGATATTCTCTAATAGTGTGATATTTCTTTTATTTTTCTTCTCTTGGAGACATTAAGCACAATTTTCCCCAAGAAGAGACCTTACATGAACTATGCAAAATCCCTTTGAACATACCTTACACTATTTTGTAAATTTTTGTTATATGGCCACCTTGCATAACACACTTTACTTGCTTGTGGAGCCATCCTATTTGCTCATGAGTATCAAGCATGCAAATTTTTTCTTGCCTCATGAAGCTCAAAGTTCATTGGTGTGTGACACCTTATCAAAGTTACTAGGAGGTATAGCTTTGGTTTGGTTGAATGGGAAGCCAAACTTAGGTGTGAATTTCCCATAGCCACTTGCTTGTGTGTGTGAGCACATACCAATCGTGTGTGTATGTGTCTCAACCTTTTGGGTACTCACCCAATGAACTACTCAAAGTTTTGTTTCCTCAGAGTGAGTGTGCATGTTTGGAAAAACAACTTAGATTTGATCCACATCATGTTGGACAAATGGTTGAGGCTTTATCGACCTCTTTTTATTTTGTTTTTCTTTCTTCTTTATGTCTTTGACATTGTATATAATTTGTGTATCTTGATGCTTCATATCATACACCTTGTGCATGTCCTCTTGTGCTTATGTCAGTTTGATGTAGGATCTCAGATCCTAGGGTCTTGCTTACCTATTGATCTTTGTCATTGTAGACCATTTGCATTGGTACACTTGGACCCCTCTTAAATGTCCACTTTAGTGTGAGTTTGAAGCAATTTCCTCCTCTCACTAAAGTGGAGGATAAATGTAGTGTCAAAAAATGTTGTCTGTTATATTTTCACACTTTTTTGGGCCCTTGTGAACTAGATAAACTAATTTATGACTTAATTTGGGAATGATTAACATTAAAATGGACCCAATGTTGCCTTGATCTAGTGTTGTAATGTGTTTTACACATTCACATGGGATTTAGGGCCCTTTTAAGGTAAAATACCTAATTTAGCCTTAATTTAATGTTGTAAAGTGTATTTATTTACACCTTCACATTGAGTTTTAGTCCCCCTTGCATTTATGACCTTCATATCATCATTAATAGGCCTCTATGACCTTATATTATGCATCTCAAGGCTTATTTCAACTGAAATCTTGACAGGATCAACAAATATACTTAATTCTCCTTGACATTTCCTCCACCTAAAAAGGCTTGGTGGTACCCATATGCTACCTTGGGTCTACGAGTCCCACCTAGATGGGACCTATATGTCACAAGTGGCATATGAGTTCTATTTGGCCACTTTTTAGGGTTTTGAGTAGGAAATCAAGGTTTTAAGTTCAAATTTCATGAATGTTAGCCTCCAGAATCTAATAAATGGAAAATTAGATGGATTTCCTATATAAACAAGGTCTCAAATCATTATTTCACTAAGTATTCATAATATCATCTGAAACAATCAAGAGTAAATCATTCCAAGATTTCACAAGAGTGTTAATAGAGTTCACAAGATCATTTCTAAGGAATTTAAGCAAAGAATTCTTCATCATTTGTTTCAACAATTCAAGATCCATCATCATGTCAAGATCATTAAGCATCAAGCATGTTGTTGAGCTAGTGTTGTGATGTAGCATTGAAGATCCTTTTGCAAGTATTGTTTCATTCAAGATCAAGATCTACATTCTACATGGCCACTTCATGTTAGATTGTTGATTTACATCTCAAGACATCATTCAAAGCATCATTGTTCATGTTTCATGTTCATATTTCATTGTTTCATCATTTGGTTTAATTACCTAAATGGGGTTTGACCAAGGTAAACCCCTATTTCCTAACAAATCAAAAAGTTTTTTTCTCTACACGTGTGATTGTAGATCTAGGTGTTTTGGAGCTTGAAGATCCTTTGAAGATTAGGTTGCAAGGTTGAATAAAGTCATCAAGTTCTCACAAGGTTGTCATCTTCATAGAAAGTCACCTACAAGTTGCAAATTAGGGTTTCAAACTCGAAAACATAATGTGGAAGGAAGAGTAGAGATTGGAGACTAGATTCAAGCCTTAATCCCCCAAAAAGGTAGTGGGACTGATACACCACTTGTAGCATTTGAGTACCAGTACAAGAATTTTTCTAGATTTCAGGAGATTTAGACTCACCACTGTCAGATTCCAATTTTGGCATAAAAACCCTAGTCTAGGACTAAATCGTCTAGACTAGCGTATGAGTCCTAGTGGGCATAAAACATCAAATTTTTAGGGTTTTGGAGTTTTTTCTGACCTCATCCTTCTTTCAGGTGCTCCTTTGTTCATTCTCAGTCCTTTATTCTACATTTCAATTTCATTTTCTAGGTCATTTAGTTATGTTTTTCATGGCACTTTGCATGTTTCATTCATCTCGTGTCTTTCCAATCCCTAGCTTGGTGGTAAACCCCTTTTTAGTCTCTAAACATACCCTAGTACAACCTTTAGGAAATCTCTTTATCTCATTCTATCCTTGGATTGAGATCTCTAGGGTTTCCTTGAATGATATTTGGAGAAAACTTGTTCTGTGTCCTAAACCATAGAGTGACATTTTTTGACAAATCAAAATTATTTTCTTAATTTCAGTATTTTACTTAATTTATGAAATTTTTATTGTGTAGAATTAATGAGTATATATAAATTTAAATAAATATTAGTACATAGATATATATATATATTTAGTTCACCAAAAAATATTTTAAATTCTAAAATATTAAAAAACACAAAACTTAATTAAAAAATAAAAAAAAGGTAGAAAAAGAGAAGAAAAATGCTTACAAATGTAGTTCAAGGAGAATTAAATGACTAGGTGTATGAGTAGGCCTTCATTTGGTTCATGTGTAAACAAAATAAAAAACATTTGATCAAATCCATATATATTTGATCTCCTTTTGATGAAATTTGATGCCAACACACACGTGCAAACTAGTTGAACAATAAAATAACAAAGATTTTTATTCATATTTTTGTTTGTATTTTCATTTTAACCAAAAACTAGGATTATGTACTTTTACCCAATAGCAATAAGAGACATCAAAGACAACATATAGGGATATGTAGATGGTCTATATGTTGATAATGTGAATCTATTATTTATTAAACTTTAAAAATTGAAGGGTGTGTTAGGGTTAGAGATGGTAGATCTAACAATTTTCTGCAGATTTAAATAATAAACAGAGAAACTAAAACATACACAGAATAAGTCATAACACAAAGAATTTAACGTGGTTCACCCAAACTGGGCTACATCCACCAAACCGCAACCATCCAATACTTTTATTATCTAGTGCAAAACCTATTACAATCTTGTGAATAATCGTGTTTTTCATCATACTGTAACCCCCATCCCAACCTCGTTTAACAAGCTTTTAGAAGCTTCCAGAATTAGGGTTTTACAAAGTTGGTTTTCTTTCTTTTTCAGAGATTTTTCCTTTTTCGTTGATGACGCGAAAAAAATGGCAAAATTTTTTTTCTCGGGGGCTGTGCCCCCGAACCCTTTCTTTTTGGGGGCTATTGCCCCCGAACCCCCACTTTTTAGGGGCTGCCACTCCTGAACCCCCGCCGAGGGCTCAACCTGACCCCAGACCCCGGCGAGGACAGGGGGCTGGGGTGTATAGTATACCATGGGCTATACAGTATAGCATGATCAGTTGCCACATACCAACAATCTCCCACTTGGAGACTGATCAGACTCCACACCATCACAACCTCCCACTTGGAGACTGATCGTGGACAACATTGCTGCATTTAAAGCTCTCACTAGAAATAAGGACCTTGGACCCTGCTGCTTTGTTATACTTGAATTCAACCTTGAATCCCAACCGAAGCTAAAGAGGAGCTCAGCTTCTCCCTTGGCACTGCCTTCGTAAAGATATCCGCTGGATTGACATCTGTATGTATCTTGGCCAGCTTGACCTGTCCATCTTCCAACATCAACCAAATGAAATGATATCTCAATTGTATGTGTTTTGTTTTAGAATGTAAGGAATAATTCTTTGCAAGATGTATAACACTCTGACTGTCTGTAAATAAGTAATTTCCATCCTGGTGTTTTCCCAACTCATACATGAAAAGTTGCAGCCATATCATCTTCTTTGCTGCCTCTGTTGCAACAACATACTCTGCCTCTATGGTGGATAAAGCAACCACCTTTTGCAACCGAGAAATCCAACTCACTGCTATCCCACCAACTGTAAATACATAACCTATGGTACTTCACCTGGTATCTATATCCCCTGCCAAATATGAGTCAACATAGCCTTTTAAATCAGTATTAGAGCCCCTAAAACATAAACACTTATTGGATGTACCTCTCAAATACCTGAGAATCCATTTTACTGCATTCCAATGCTCAATTCTAGGTTTACTCAAATACCTGCTAACAACTCCTACGGCATGTGCAATATCTGGTCTAGTACATACCATGGCATACATTAAAATGCCTACAGCTGAAGCATATGGTACCTTGGACATTTTTTCTTCCTCCTCTTGTATCTTTAGACACATATCCTTAGTCAATTTAATATGACTAGGCAAATGTGTGCTGACAGCTTTTGCATTCTCCATATGAAATCTCTACAATACCTTTTCAACATAATTAGCCTAAGATAAAAACAATTTTTTATTTTTCCTATCTCTACAAATTTTCATACCAAGGATTTGCTTTGCTGCACCCAAATCTTTCATAGCAAAAATTTTTGCTAACTTTTGTTTTAGCTCATTTATGTGATCCATGTTAGACCCAACTACAAGCATGTCATCAACATATAAGCATAAAATAATGTAGTTGTCATTATCCAACTTCTTAAAATAAACACAATGGTTAGAATTACACCTATTGTAGCCTTGCTCAGCTATAAAACTGTCAAATTTTAAATACCATTGTCGAGGTGCTTGCTTCAAGCCATATACACTTTTCTTCAATCTACACATTAGTTTCTCCTTACCTTTAACCTCAAATCCTTGTGGCTGTTCCATCTATATTTCCTCTTCCAAATCACCATGGAGAAATGTTGTTTTAACATCAAGCTATTCTAAATGCAAATCTTTAGCAGCCACAATACTTAAAACAATACGAATAGAAGTCATTTTAACAATAGGAGAAAATATCTCATCAAAATCAATGCCCTTTTTCTGTGAAAATCCCTTTACAACTAATCTAGCTTTAAATCTTTTCTTATCTCCATCCTCCTCTTTCAACCTATAAATCCATTTGTTTGGTAAAGCCTTTTTACCTCCAAGCAACTTGCATAAATCCCAAGTCTGATTTTCCAGCAAGGAGTCCATTTCTTCTTTCATTCCATGCTCCCACTGAACCTTGGTATCCACCTGCATAGCTTCATCATAATATTCTGGTTCACCAACATCAGTTAACAAAATAGTATACAAAGAGGGAGAGAATCGTTCTGGAGGTCTACTTATCTTTGAAGATCGTCTAATAGGAGTTTGTGGTATTTGTTGCTACTATTGTTGCCCAACATGAGGAACCACTAAAACATTATTATTTGGAATATCATCCAACACTACATAATCATTTTTTTTCTTCCCATGCTACAGCAACAGATCTTTGTACAACACTTTTTCATTGAATATGACATCCCCGCTTCTCACAATTTTCTGATTTTCAAAATCCCAAAGCCTATAACCAAATTCATCAATGCCATATCCAACAAATACACATTTCTTTGATTTTGCATCAAGCTTGGTTCTATTTTCAGAATCTACATGTGCAAATGCTTCACAATCGAAGGTTTTGAGAAAAGATTAACTCACCTTCTTACCCTTCCATGCTTCCTCTAGAATACCACGATGCAAAGGATTAGATGGACCTTTATTGATTAAATAAACAACAATGTTTACAGCTTTTGCCCACATTTTTAAAGGCAACCCAACATGCAATCTCATAGTTCGTACACACTCCATTATTATTCTGTTCATGCGCTCAGCCACTCCATTTTCTTGTGGAGTCCTTGGAACTATTTTCTGCCTATGAATACCATTAGAGGAACAATAATCTTTAAACTCTTTACTGCAATACTCACCACCATTATTAGATATGAGACATTTTATCTTCTTACCCGTCTCATTCTCAACCAAGCTTCTCCATTTTTTAAAATTTTCAAATACATCAGATTTTTGCCTAAGAAAATAAATCCATACCTTCCTAGTTGCATCATCAGTGAATGTAACATAATACAAAGAGCCACCGAGAGAAGATACCTGAGCTGGTCCCCATACATCCGTATGTACAAGCTCCAATTTCTCATCTTTCTTTTGTTTTCCATAGACACAACTTTCATAGAAATCCATATTAACACATTTTAGACTTGGTAAAACATTATTTGAATGAAGTACTTTCATACCTTTTGCACTCATATGCCTAAGTCTATTATGCCACAGTGCTGATTCAGAGTCCATAGCAACTGTATGATCTTTTACTTGCTAAACTGTAGCAACTGTTCTTGAAGATTGACTCTTTTCTATAACAATTAAAGTAGAAGGAACAGTATGACCTGTACAAAGATATAAGGTGCCTACTTTCACACCTTTTGCTACTACTAAGGCACCCTTTGTGACCTAATTTTTATCACTAAATGTAACAACACAACCTTCATCATCTAGTTGCCCTGCTGAAATTAAATTTTTGCTTAACTTTGGAACATGCCTTACCTCATGTAGTAACCAATGATTCCCATTCTGCAACTTAATCTTGATTCTTCCCTTTCCAACAATTTGACAGGGTTCGTTATCTCCTAAATAAACTAGCCCAAAATCCCCTTGGACATAATCAAGAAAATAACTTCTATGGGGGTAGTATGAAATGAAGCCCTGAATCTAATACCCAAGAATCATCAGCATTATCAAGGGAAAGAATCAAAGCATCCTCATCAAATTTATTACTTACCACATTTGCCTCTTTGCTTCCTTCCTTGTTGTCTCCATCTTTATTTTTCTGAGACCAGCAATCTTTCTTCAAATGACTTGGCTTACCACAGTACCAGCAATCCCTTTTGTCTCTAGATTGGGACCTTTTGTCCTTTGATTTACTTTGTGACTTCCCATGATTTCCAGAATTGTTACCTCTCTCCTTTGTTCTACCCTTACTTTCTACATTCAAAACATTGCCTGATGTGGATGTTCCACCTGAGCTTTTCCTATGAATTTTCTCACTCAAAATAACACCAACAACATCATCAAACTTCAATGTATTCGAACCAGAAATAGAATTGCTAACAGCCATTACCAAGCTATTCCAACTTTCAGGCAAAGAACACAGAATCAAAAGAGCCCTAACTTCTTCATCAAAGTTTACTTTTATAGAAGTTAATTGACTGGTGACCATATTAAACTCATTCAAATGATCAGTAACTGACCCACCTTCTACCATTTTCATATTAAATAAATACTTCATAAGAAATACCTTATTTGAAGTGGAAGGATTTTCATATAACTTCGCCAGGGTTTCCATCAACTCTTGAGTTGTCTTTGCTATTGTAATATTGAATGCCACTGATTGTGTTAGGCATAAACGAATACTGCCAAGAGCCTTTCTATCTAAGATCTCCCAGTCCTCATCTGACATTGCTGTAGGTTTCTTGGCTTTCCCTTCCAATGGCTGCCATAAATCCTCCTGATAGAGATAGTCCATTTGCATCCTCCATAACTGATAGTTCTGCCTGTTAAACTTCTCAACCTTCTTACCCTCGTCTGCCATTGCTCCCACTCAACCGTGAGACTCCCACTTAGCTGTGAGACCTTCCTACAAATGATAATCAAAACACAACTCGCTCTGATACCACTCGTTAGGGTTAGAGATGGCAGATCTAACAATTTTCTGTAGATTTAAATAATAAACAGAGAAACTAAAACATACACAGAATAAATCATAACACAAAGAATTTAACGTGGTTTACCCAATCTGGGCTACATCCACCAAACCGCAGCCATCCAATACTTTTATTATCCAGTGCAAAACCTATTACAATTTTGCGAATAATCGCGTTTTTCATCATACTGTAACTCCCATCCCAACCCCTTTTAATAAGCTTTTAAAAACTTCTAGAATTAGGGTTTTACAAAGTCGATTTTCTTTCTTTTTCAGAGATTTTTCCTTTTTCGCTGACAACGCGAAAAAAATGGCAATTTTTTTTTCTTGGGGGCTGCACCCCCGAACCCTTGCTTTTTGGGGGCTGCCGCTCCCGAACCCCTTCCTGGGGCCTGGACTAGCCTCGGACCTTGGCGAGGACAGGGGGGCCGGGGTGTACAGTATACTATGGGCTATATAGTATAGTATGATCAGTCGCCACATACCAACATGGTGCTATAATTATTTTCTCTTTTTCTTGTCCATACATTATTAATTGTACAATATACATGTCTTTAAATACTATGACATAACAACATGTTGCATAATGTGTGTTAAGTTAGGTGATAATGACTAGTAGAAAGGGGTGAGTAACTTAGAATTTGATTTTATAATTTTTGCATTTTAAATTCATTCCCATACTCCTTAGAATTGGATTAGGTCAATCTTGGAACACTTAGAAATTAACCTTAGGACTAAAATGATCATATAAAGATAAAGAGAAATTATATGGATGTAAGTGTGAGTGAAGGTACACTAATGATAAGCAAATGACTAATATATGAGAATAAAAATAAATAAAAATAAATAAATATAAATAAGAATTAGAATATGAACTAAAAATAGCACAAGAGTGGTAAACTTATCAATATATTATTCATTTTCATTAAAATAGTCACAAAATCAAATAAAAAATAACATTAATATTAGTAATTTCACAATTATTATTGTATATTTAATTAATTCATCTACTATTAAAAATATTCTAGTACAATTTTTTTTCTTAAGTTAGCAAATAAGTAAAGACAGTTTTAAAAGTAATTAAAAGTAATTTTTTATAAATTTGATTTTATTTTGATATTATTTATTTCAAATGACATATTTTAAATTACTTAAAATATTTTAAAAAATAGATATAATTGAATTATATAGATATTGTTGTCGTTGCTCTTAAATAATTGATTATAATATGTTGAAAAAACTTATATTTATATTAAAAATTATATTCTAAAAATTTGTAGTATAATAATATGCAATCATGTTGTCCATACATATTAAAAAAATAAAAGCATAAAATAATAATTAAGTGAATAAAACAAATTAAAATAACTCTAATAGATTAAAAGCATGATATAGTTCCTATCTATATCTATATTAAAAAAAGCATCTAGCATATTTATGTTTACAAAAATCTATGAATAAGTAGAAAGCATATCTACTTGTAAAAGCTATGAAGAGATGCTTCATAAAATCTCTATTTAAAAAAAATAAATCATCTAATTAAAATAGACATCTCAATAATTTTTACATGTTAATTAAAAGCCCACTAAAAAGTGTTTAATTAGATGAGTTGTGCAACTTTATTCGTACCAATAGTGCACAATTACAATTACTCGGGCATTTGTGCATATGTATTGGATTAGTTGGGTATATTTTATGATGGTCAAAACAAATGGCTATAGAGAAATATTGAATTCTCCCATGTTTGTTGTAACTACCAAAAAGTCGAAACAATAGTTATAAACTCTTAAGTCCATACAAAGACACCTAACTTTTTTTGTTGATATCAAGACATAACATTTAGAAACTTAAGATATGTGAAATTAGCTATAATAACTAATGGTACCCTTCCCTTGTATCAAAATAATCTTAAAACAATCAAACTTTAAAAAAAGCCATTCTATCAACAAACCTAAAATAAAAATAAAAATAAAAAAACAAAACAAAAACAAAAAATCATTTAAAAATCAAACTTAACCCTCCCAGATAAGTTTTGTAGTCAAGTAAACCTTAAATGGCGAATTCGTTACAAGTTTTACGTCAACCAAACTAATACCAACCAAAAATGGCTTACAAACATATGTAGCCCTACATGTATAACAAAACTGTAAAGTCATCAACATCCAAATTGACAAGTTGCAGGCGTTGAATCTATGGGCTATGCCGGCTGTTTACTTGACTTCTGCAGCCGGTCACGCAATCCACCAAGAAACACTACTAATTTACAACTCCTTCCTTTCCAGGAACTTAAACGGCCGAAACGTTGTACTTTATATGTCAAAGGTTTACATGGGGAAAAAAGAACCCACAGAAATAGCTGATCCGATTGCGATTGTTTACTTTCACCACATTCCTTCTTTGATACAAAATGGCTCAATTCATTTCACGATTCAAAATGGTAAGCCGCAAAAGAATCGTGTTTGAAAGGAGGATGGAAGTTATTCCTCCAATAAAACCGGCGTTGGGCGTAAAGATCATACAATTCAAAACATTCTTTACAAAATGGCTCAATTCATTTCACGATTCAAAATGGTAAGCCGCAAAAGAAGCGTGTTTTAAAGGAGGATGGAAGTTATTCCTCCAAATAAAACCGGCGTTGGGCGTAAAGATCATACAATTCAAAACATTCTTTATATACATATACTGAAAACGGATAACCATTGAGCACTGTACATACTACGTGTGGACCAGGCAGCAAGAGAGGAGCTTCTTATAGATTGCGTGTAATCATATGAGCACGCGTCTCACTTCATTTCTATGAAAGTATAAGATTTCCACATAAGGAAATTTTCGTATACTGGATGTTTCCATTCCATTGCTTTTATAGTATTAAATTCAATGAATCGGCTGAGAAACAAGTATGGAACTTCACTCTGAAACTTCCCCGATGCTCTTCCTTCCAATAGAATTTTTCATATATATATGTGTGTATGTCCGTCCTTGTAATAGAGCTATCAATCAATCTCTTCACATTCTGCATTTGTTTCAAGGAGCATCAATGTCGATAATTAAGAAGCGTCTGAAGAAAACTGTTAGAATCATTATTTTCCTCATGAAATGTGGTCTTATCAAACGCAAGAAAATAGAGGATTTGCATATAATGGTGAAGAAATCGGGGAAAAAGTTGGCAAGGAGCTTTACAAGCTTGATATGTCATGGCAAGCATAGATCTTTGGCACATTTTGGGCATTACGAATTCTCATGCAGTAGCAGAAATCGGTACAATTTTTATGAATCTATTCCACAATATCATCATTCTTCGACTGCTGAGGTTGTAGATAGTAATGATGGTTTAATGGATATGAATAGTTTTATGTTTGTGAAAGAAGAAAAGATTGAAGAATATGATGTGGATAGAAAGGCAGGGGAATTCATTGCCAAATTCCATGAAGAACTTAGAGTGGAACGCCAGAGATCACTATCGAAATACCAGGAAATGCTTGCAAGAGGTGCAGATTAAGGTCTTTATTGTATTAATATAATTGGAAAATCTGTTATTATATTTTTGAATTTTGTTAAATTCCCAATCATGTACAGTATCGCTGATGTTGACCACAAAGTGTATCGACTATATCAGATCTACTTTCTGTATAGAAATATATGAATTGTAATAAAAGGCTATCTTAGTTATGTACAATCAAATTTGGTTTAAGCTCTGCCCAGAGATGTCATTGGAAAGCTTGTGCGATGTTAGACCAATGAAGAGTATATACTGTTTTCAAAATTACATACCAGGGCAAAAAATAACAACTCCTGTTCTTGTCAGCGACTTCTTATGTTCAACCGAAACGTTTTTATGGGGTTTGTCCTTAATGCACAGATAAATATACACAGCCAATTTTGATCGATTACAGCATACCGACCGGCTGAGAAAAATAAAGTACTATCTTATATGTGGCTATAATATTCTTGCACTTCTTCGCCATTGGATGGCATAGATCTAGACAGAACCTTGGATGGCATAGATTTAGGCAGCACAGTATTTACCATCGTAGTGTAGTTTGCTTTAATAAAGCAGGCCCAAGAACATGGAAATAAAGGGAGCCATTTTCCTCTTAAAAGTTAATTTCATTCACAATAAATATCTCAAAATTAAAATTCATATGTTAAAAGTGAAATAGCTAAAACTTCTTAATATATTGTGTTATTGTTTTTTATTTTTCTAATTTTATATTTTTTTGTCTTTATTTTTAAATTTTAGGGAATTGGATATATGGATGTATATTTTAGTAATAAGTTGTAATTTAAGTATCTAGATGATAATGTGTTGTAAGTCATTAGTCAAAACCTTTGATCAATAATTTAACAAGAGCTAGGTATCATGCTTTTGTAAAATACTAAACAATTCAATGTAGTTATATGAAAATAAAAACATGTATTCCATAAATATGACCTTGCTTAAATGTAATTAAATGAAAATAAAGATATACACCTTATAAAATAATTGTATTTGTTTTGCATGATTATTTTTAATATGTATTATATGTATACAGAAATATATATTCATATCAAAGATGACAATTTTTTTTAATTTATTAGATTGAGTATAAATTTTTATTTTGAAAAGATACTAAATTTGCTTTTGGGAAGATTAGTATGATGAGTTTGAGAAAAAGATGTTACTATAAGAGAAGGGTAAGTATTCATGAAACTTAAAGAAGAGATAGGAATGGAGGTTTTTTCTTCCATTTGAGAGTGTTATTAAACTCTTAGTTTTTGTTTGTAAAAATCAAGGACTTTGTTAAAGAATAAAACCAATTAAATCACTCAACCCTCTAAGAATTTAGATACTTAGAAGCATAAACATTGAAAATGATTTATACAAGTATTACTAGAAACCTTAAAATAAGATTATATTAAGTCTTTTAAGCTAGAAATATGCTTCTTGACTATCAAAGAATTTAGATAGTCATGTCATTAGACCTTTTGGTTCTCATGTTGGAGACCAAGGTTTAAATATCCCCAAGTGACATCTAAGTGCTAATGATCATGCTAAAGAAGCATCTCTAAAGAATCACTATGTATCTCTAAAGCCCTTTCATTATAATTTATATTATAATATAAGTGATAATTTAGATATTTATTAATTTAACTTATTGGGGTACTACAAAATAAGTTTGCTTGGGAAAAACCCCTTGGCATTTTGGATTAACAATAATGGATGATATGGAATGCAACACATGTAGATGACCTAGATAATGATGATGAGAATATAATTCTTTATTTCCTTTTAGAAATCAAAGTGTGTTCTAATTATTATTATTTTAATATGAATTAAGTGAAAAACGAATGTCTTTAAACATTGTGTTGTAGGTTGCTCCTTCTATGGATTATCCCTTTAATTGGGGATTTATTGTTTTTGTTCCCACCCGACTTCTTGGGGGTTTTGTTAACATGTTAGATCCATCTTGTGCTCTAAGTTCCTTTTGGCAATCAATCTTCCTAGTTAGGATCTCTTCTCCTCATGTGTTTCCCTTAGTTGGGGCCTTAGAGAAGGATTCTCCTCCCCCTTCTCTATATTTAGTGAATATGGAAAATGAGATTTCATGGATCATGGTCCAAAGAAGGGAAAAAGGTCTTTCAAACATGTTTCTTAGTCACACACTCGAGTCAATGGTGTGAGAACTGCTAGGTTTGGTTATGGTATTGCTTAGTTTTTTTGTGTTTTTATTTGTTCCTAGTAGGATTCTTGTATTTGTGCTATGAGTTTGATAGTTTAGTGCCAGTTTCATCACTTTGTTCTTAGAATCTATTGTTACTTTCATGCTTTGTAAAATTTGACCCTTCCCAAAACCCCTTTTATGTTAACAAAAAAATGTTGGACAATGTGTGCCAAGTCAACTCAAAATGAATAACAAAAAGGGATGACAAACTTAGAAATAATTTTGAAACCTTGAATTTCAAGTTCATTCACATGTATCTTAGGATTATGATATGTTAATCCCATGCTACACAAAGATAAAAATTAGGCCTAAAATGATAATTTGAAGGTAAGGAACAAATGCATAGAAGCACATGTGAGTGTATACAATAATGATGAACAAATGATGAATGAATGAGAATTAGTAAAGATTAAAATAAATAAAAAAGGATAGGAATTAGACCATGAACTAAAATCAGTAAAAAATATACCACTTGTCAATATGTTATTGCACTAAATCAATTCCATTAACAACATATATATATGCTAGTTTCACCTTCCAATTTTACATTTTAATAATTTTTCTTTTATAAAAACTTTATACCAAAATAAAGAAAAATAAGATGTTTAATTAAAAATAAATAAAATAAGAAAAAAATCATGAAATTGAATCATAATTTAGTTGTAAATAATTTATTTTATAATTAATTTTAGTTTAGTGTAATTAACTATAAATAATCTTTTTATATATTTTTAAATAAATATTTTAAGATTATATAAATATTGCTATTTTTATTATTAAACAATAGGTTATTATATATACACTTACATCAATGTTTCCTTAAATTAAGCAACTACAAATAGAGAACCGTTCCATCAAAATTATGTTAGAAATCAAATCTGACCCTTACCAAATCTTAATGGAGTTGCACCCTGTCATGCCATACACCAGGACACTATATTCGTTTACAACTCATTTCTTTCAAAGAACTTAAAACAGCCGGAACGTTGATCTTAATAGGTTTTACATGGTAAAAAGGATCCCGATGGATAACTATTGAGCACATAATAAATTACGTGTGGGCCAAGTCGCATGAGTGGAACTGGTTTGTTTTTTGATATAGATTGCGTGTAATCATATGAGCACGTCTCTCACTTCATTCCTATGAAACTCACAAGCGGTATCTTAATATGGAAGTTTTTGTATATTGGATGTATCCATTCCATTGATTTTATAGCATTGAATTCAATGAATCGGCCGAGGAACAAGTATGGAACTTCACTCTGAAACTTCTATTGAGAGTTTTTCGAATATATATGCCCTTATGACAGAGCTAACTATAAAACTCCTCACGCTCTGCATTTGAAACAAGGAGTATCAATGTCGATAATTAAGAAGCGTCTGAAGAATTCTGTAAGAACCATTATTGTCCTTATGAAAAGTGGTCTTATCAAACGCAAGAAAATAGAAAATTTGCATATTATGGTGAAGAAATCGGGAAAAAAGCTGGCAAAAAACTTTACTAGCTTGATGTTTCATGGCAAGCAGCGATCCTCGACTCATTTTGGGCATTACGAATTTTCATACAGCAGCAGAAATTGGTACAATACTTACGAAGCTCTTACACAATATCATCATTCTTCGACTTCTGAGGTTGTAGATAGTAATGATAGGTTAAAGGATATGGATTATTTTATGTTTGTGGAAGAAAAAAAGATTGAAGAAAACGACGTGGATAGAAAGGCAGAGGAATTCATTGCCAGATTTCACAAACAACTTAGATTCCAACGTCAGAGATCACTATCGAAATACCAGGAAATGCTTGCAAGAGGTGCAGATTAAGGTCTTTATTGCATTAATATAATTGGAAAATTGTTATTATATTTTTAATTTTGTTAAATTCTCAATTATGTACTTGATCGCTGATGTTGACCACGACCTGGATCGACTGTATCAGCTCTACCTTTCGTATAGAAATAGATGAATTCTAATACAAGTCTATCTTGGTTATGTATAATCAAATTTGGGTTAAGCTCTACTCAGAGATGTCATTGGAGGGCTCGTGGGATGTTAGAGCAGTGAAAATTATGTACCAGTTTTCAAAATTACATAATGAGGCCAAAAATCAAATTCTGCAATTCTTGGAAAGAAAGCAAGGTTTCAATTGGAGACATCCATTTAGAAGTGACTGCTCGTCTTATTGTAAAGGAACCAAAGTGGCCAAAATCAGCAAGGGAAAGTACCAGAGGTTCATGGACAAATTCTTCGGAAAAGGGTAAAAATTGGCGAGACTTCAAAATTGTTTTGATAGGGAGAAGCTGCCTGTGCCCTATGGTGTGAAAAGTACGCAGATTATGCGTTATTTTATCTTAGCAGGAAGGTTTAAGACAATTCATGGTTATCATTTTCTTCTCCTGAATCATATTCATCACAAAGAGTGGGTTCATATCTTTTTCATATATTGTCTTCGTTGATGTCATGCCTTGCTAATGGGCTTCTCCGCCTCTCCATTAGGGATTAATTATTGCTCTGTATAAATTTGTTTTCTAACACCACCCCAAACCAAACCCTACCTCTATTGTTAATCCCTTGGAAATAAAGCTCATAGAAAACAAATCACTATTGTCCCCACATACACTCTTTCATGTTCGAAATCCAAGCCTAAAAAGGGAGCCCCAATTTCTATTGTTTTGTCAAATCCCTCCTCTATCACTATTCCAAAGAGCATCAGTTTTCAAAAAAGAAAAGTTTTGTTAAAATAAATAATTTATCTATTCACTATATTTAAGTGTACTTAGATTGATGAAGTTAGACAACATCTTGTCTAACTAAATATGCAATCTTTAAGCCTCTTGAGGTTACCAAGTTTTTTGGTAAATCTCACGCACATACCTTTTGAGGTTGGAAGACTTTTCGTATCACCTCAAATATCACTTAAAACTTGGCATCAAGGTTGATGACTTAGTCATAGAGGTTGTTGGTTTGTACACTTCATGTTCCTAAGGTTGACACCTATAGGACACTTGTCTACTCTTTTGTGCCACTTCACGGGGTACTTGTCAATCCACCTCATAGGTGGATTGCCTCTTCCTTGCCTATATATGCAAGACTTTGTACTAAATGTAATTTGGATCATCTAAATACAATTGTCGCATTGTTCATTTGTGCTTGTCTTTTATCTCCTAGATTCTCCTATTTCTTATAAGCCCTTTTGTCCCTTCCCAACCCCAAAAAGAACAAGATGGGTACCTTTAGTTCTATCACTATAGAAATTGGTGATGATCCAACTTGTGTTCTAAGTTTCTTTGGATGGTCAATTTCCCTAGTTAGGAGCTCTTCTCCCCATGTGTTGCCCTTGGTTGGGGCCTTAGAGAGGGTTTCCCATCCCCTCTCTTTATATTTAGTGGATATAGACAATGAGATTTCATGGATCCTAGTCCAAAGAAGGGAAAAAGGTCTTTCAAAACATATCTCTTAGTCACACACTTGAGTCGAGGGTGTGAGAATTACTAGGTTTGATTATGGTATTGTTTAATGTTTTATATCTTTGTTTGTTCATGTGATAGGTCGAAATAGAGGTGTTAGAAAACAAACAAGTTAAAGAGTGCAAATAAACAACTTAAAACAACCTACACTTCGAGATTAGCCTAAGTTGGAAACAAAACAAGACAAAGCCACGAAATGGAACTTTATACCTTGCGTTGAGTCGATCCTTTGGTTGGCCCTTCGATCTTGGATGTGTATGCTCCTTGGATGGCAAGATGCAAGCTAGATGAGGATGTGAAGATGGATGCAAATGGATGAAGATGTGAAAATGGCTAAGTAGAGGTTGAGAAATAAAACTGCAAGAGTTTGGCTAGCACAAGTGATCTCTCCAAAATGAGAGAAAAGAGGGGGTATTTATAGGATTTTTGGGAAATCCTAGGGGAAATGGATAGTTGAGATTGATCCACCAAATATCAAGATGTAGGGCTAAGGTGAGTTGAGAACTCACAAGCCCTCACATCTTGACATGTGGCGTGTGAGATAGCCCTAAAAGGTGAAGTGGACATGAGGTGGAAGGATAAGGACATGACATGGAGAGGGGTACAAAGTACCTTGGGATTGGACAAGATCTCCTCATAAAGGAGGTACTTGTCCCCATGTGGGTGAGAGGACATGTGAGGAATTAAAAATTCCTCAAATATTCACATGGGGAGATGGGAAATAATTTTAAACTCCAAAGGGGGCATTGGGGGATTAAAAGGTGAATTAAAAATTCACATAGGGAAGGGAGATGCCTTGTCAAAAAAGAAAGGCATTTAAGAGGGTTGACTAAGGACACATGTCATAAAGGACATGGGGAAGAGAAAAGGAATTTAATATTCCTTGGAAGGATAAAAGGAATTAAAAATTCCTTGAGAGGTTGATTAGGCTAGTTAGTGAGGGATTAGAGGATGGTTAGGTGGCTAAGAGAGATTAGAGGCCAACTTGCAAAAGTTGGAGGATGTGACACATCCTAATCAAGGATTAGGCATGTGCACATCCTAATGATGGTATTAGAAGAAGGATTAGGATAAGATAAAAATGATGGAGGATGTGACATGAGGGAATTAAATAAATGGAATATTTATTTAATTCAATTGATGAAGGAGGATTAAAGAGATAAGGTATTATTGATTAAATACCTTAGGGATTTGAAATTAAAGCTATTAATTAAAGGGGATAAATTTGGATAAATTAAGTGTCCAAATTTAGACATCTACATTTTGCCCCTCTTTGAGATGGTGTTACGAAGTAGCATCATTTCAAAGAATATTAAAACATAGAACTTAGAAGAAGATGGTTAGATTGGAAAAGGTGCCCCAGTCATTCAAAGGAGTGACTAGGAAGGGAAAAAGAAAATGATGAAAATTAGGGATGAAGGATGCCCCCTCGAGAGGACATGCGGTTCGGGAGAACACGGGTGGGCTCTCGAAATGGATGAGATGATGCAAGGGGAGTTGAAGAAGATGATGCAATGTGATGGAAGATTGGGAGGGGAGTGTGATGAAGGATGAAATGCAATCTAAATGCAATTTGCCATCGTCAGAGCACTGATTTTTGCTATAGCATAAGACACAAGACCGAAGGTATGAAGAACCAAGCGGATTAGTGTCTAATGCAAAAAAAACATAACAAACAGAAGGCTATTCCAACACCCCAAAGTCACGATGACCTTGGTGCCAGTATTGGATAACCACAAGACACAAGGATGCCCCACGTAACACAAGACCTCGATCTTGGTGGTACTACGTGGGACAACAGAAGACAAAGAAAAGATCAAGATAAACCCCTATGTTGACTAGTCAAAGCACACCATGATATGATGGATCAAGGCGACCATGACAAGTGATGATAGGGAGCTCAAATGATAAACAAAAGCCAAAAGCATCAAAAGATCACAATTAATTTCAAATGTCCTTTGCCATAGGGTCAATCAAAGGGGATGGATGGGATTGATGAGGTCTGCTAGGAAGGATGCATCCTGTTGAGACCGATGATGGATACTAAATTAAAAGATTGATATGACGCAGGATATTCAGAACTGATTGGATTTGATGATACAAGTGGATTTTGTTGTTTAAGAACCAGCTAGATAAGGGCGTAGGTTGATGACGCGACACGAGAGACATGACACAAGATAAGAGACTTCGATGGAGGGTAAAGACGGGACAGACAATAGCAACAATGGTTGAAGACTGATGATAGATGAGAAAGGACAAAGTAGAAAGACCGATGATGGAACGATAGACGAGAGATGATAAAGGAGCCCCGGGGGCTGATCAAGTGATCGACCTTGCCTACGTGAAAGCGCAGGGGCAACGTAGTTCGATGGAAGGTCAAAGACAAGGGATGGATGAAAGATGATGAGGTAACCCTAGATAAGGGGACAAAAATGATTGAACTAACACAATGGGACAAAATAGACCTGTTGGATTGGAGTGGAGGATAGTGAATAGACAAAGCTCAGGGATGGGATAGTTATCCAAATCATTAAAGATGAAGTGGGCAGATGACAGGATAGATAGATGAATGATGAGATGATGAACGATGATATAGAAAAGATATATGACGTTGGATTGTGTGGGGAGAGTGCGGATCATGAAGCTCTGGGATGGAATAGTTAGCCAAATAATCAAAAGATGAATTGGGAGGATGATAGAATAGATAGATGAATGATGAGAAAGGATAGGAGATGGAGAAGATGGAACATTACTCATAATGATTAAATGATTGATCAAGATTATTGAATGAGAGTTTGAAATGATAGAAGGAGGTTTGATGAATGTTTGAGATGACAAGAGGCTTGAGGAATTTTTTGAGATGATAGATGGAGGTTCAAAATAGATGAAATGGATGAATGGATTTATTCGAATGGATGAATAGGACAAAGTTGAAGAAGATGGAGGGAGGGATTTTAAGACTTTGTTCGATATCCAAAGATTTTGACTGCAGAGGGACAAAAGCTCAGATTAGGGGTTTGGTTAAGCTCAGAGTGGGATAAGATTAAAGCTTAGATGAGGATTGGATTGAAGACTAGAATGATTGGAGGATGTGATGGGATGAATTCGACACCAAGTGCCGAGGTTGAAAGGGCATAAAGTGTTGACAATCAGAGTTTTCCAAATTTGGCAATTTTCAAAAATTGTCAAATTTTGCCATTTTAGGAAACTTCATGCTCGTATGTTTGAGAGTCCCAATTTTTTCCAAGTAATACCCATTGGTGAGATAGGATGAATTGCCAAATAACATCCCAGATTCGGGATATGCATTTTGAGTTATGAGCGAAAACAATTTTTCAAAAAATATTAAATTGGGATTTTGGGGGTGAAGATGAAAGTTTGAGGCCCCAAAAATGGGTCAAAACGGGCTCCAATCATTTGAAACTGGTTGGGAATCCACTCGTTAGCTCAAAACGCAACCACCCGTCAAATTTCAGCTCAAACGGACACCCGAGTCAAAAGTTATGGCCTCCGAAAGTTTGGTGTAAAAATCAAAACCCTAAAAAATATGGTTTTTCGATAAATTTGGAAAATTTCAAGACATGGGTTTTGTCCGGGACGACGAAAGAAAAAATGGGTAGGAAATTTTTTTTTGTGGGCAGCCTCAGTTTTTGCGCTAGATGGGAAAGAA